>ML831513.1:6760-54338 GCA_009831015.1 Picea engelmannii | reverse complement strand
CTTGCAAACTAGCTCCTTATTCCCTTCATTGTAAAATCTTATGGTTGTTTCTTATATATTTATTCTTCAAGATCCCCATGTAAGAATATTGTCTTTGTATCCATTTTCTCTACTTCAAAATCAAAATGAATAGTGATAGACAAAATAAACCTAATAGAAATTAATTTAAAAATAGGAGAAAAAATATCACCAAAAGAAATTCCCTCCAACTATTAATATCCCTTTGCTATTAGGAAATCATTGTAATTCTCAACTTTATGTTCTACATTCAATTTATTCAAATCCCATTTTATACAGACATTTTTTTATTCTAGATAACAACTCGACTAGATCCCAAGCCTCATTTTTATCCAAGCGGTCCATTTCTTCAACCATGACATTAATCCATAGTTCACTATATTCTGAATCTACTTCTTCCCTTGCAGTTCTAGGACCATCATTAGTAATAGATAAAAAATAAAAAAAAACTAGAATGTAAATTAGGTGGGGAATACCTTCCTATTTTTATTATTTCATACCATTTTCCCCAAGGTTGGTTTTTGAGGTTCTTATTTTGGTTCATATTCTTTTATCGATTCAAATCATTTACCCTCCAACTCAAACTCTATCATCTCTTGTTCTTTTTCCCTTGGTTGGAATTCCTTTTTGGGAACAATTTTAACCTCTCTAAAGATGACATCTTAACTATAAATGGTATTGTTGTTATTTGGTTCCAAAGTTTGTAACCTTTTATGTCATTTGTATAATCAATAAAAATACATTTTTTGGTTTTATTGTCCAACTTATTCCTTTTCTCCTTTGGAAATTGCATATAAGCATCACTACCAAAAATTTTGAAATGTTTAAGAGAAGGTTTCTTATGAGTCTGTGCCTTATGAATAGTTTTTTCAGCCAACATTGGTGTAGGTGATTGATTTAGTAGGTAACATGCAATATGTACCACCTCTACTTAGAAATCCTATTCTAAGTATGAACCACTAAGGATACTACTCACACTTTACATCAATGTCATATTCATTATTTCTGCAACTCCATTATGTTGAGGTCTAGAAAACTAGACAAAGAAGAAATTAAATTTGTTGAGGACAAATAATGGTGGAGAGTTTTGTGTAAAGGAGTTTGAGTAATTTTTTAAGTGTGGAATAGCAAGGAAAAATACTACTCCATACACGCCTCAATAAATGGAGTTTCAGAAAGAATGAACAAGAGTATGCTTAGTGATGTAGGATTAGAGAAGAATTTCTAGGAAAAGGTAGTATATATTACATGTTACTCAATAAATCAATAACCTACATTAGTGTTGGTTGATAAAAGTCCACATGAGACATGGATTAGTAAGAAACCCTCTCTTAAACATCTCAATTTTTTTAGCAGTGATGATTATGTGTATATCCCCAAGGAGAGTTTTAATCCTTTCATCTTTGAGCATAAACTTGACCCTTCCACATCATGTGATTTTGGTTGTCAAGTCATCTCTTAGGGAAAAATCACATCCATTATACTTTTCATGTTCATAAAACTACTCCCTCTGAGGAATAATATGTTATGAAGCACCTAAATTGATAAAAAAATACATCATGATTTGAATGTCAACTTGTTGATGACAAATATACCAGATCTCGTTCTTTTGTGGAGGTTTTCCTTTCTATGGAAGGAGCACAATCAGATTTCTTACTTTCATAAAACTCTTCAACTTATAGAGAGTGGTTCTCAATGAATCTTCAAATGTATAAGATTCACTAACAGAAGGCTCAAATGGAGATGGATGACATGTCTCATCATGTAATGGCCTATGGGATCTTTAATGAGATTCCCTTCTAGAGTTACTGCTACTCTCATCATCATGACTAAAACTCCTATCTAGTTGCAATTATGAGTGTATGTGTGTTAGAATTTGAATGAATACTTGTTGATTTGGTTCTACTCCCCCTAAGCTTATGATCAACCTCTCAGTATCTCCTCTATAATTTTGGACTTCAACCCTTAATATCCTCATGGTTTTTACTAACTTTTAAGGACTTTATTGGTTTTGGTATCACCTAGACTTTTCTTTGACATCTTTGACACTTATTTTTTTCCAATATTTGTTTTTTCAAAATTGAAAACATTTGGAGACATCTATAATGACAAGTTATTTTCTAGCCAAACCCAAAGGCTTTTTTCTTCTACTTTTTTTTGAAAGAACAAAATTATTATCAAAACTATGAACTTATAGATATGATCTCCTATGAAGATTTCCAATGAATGTAATTTTTCTCCAAACAAATTATAAAGATATTTTTATACTTCTCACAAGTTAGAAACTTGTTGCTTTCTGCAATTTATGCTAATGCAAATCAATGTCTAAGGCCTACTTCTAGAACACGTGGAGGAAAATCATGTGATAACAATAGAAACTTTGTAGTGGGGTATTATAGAATTACATACTTTGATCACTGAATAATTTTTAATTGACCATACACTACTCCAATTCATCTTTACGCCTCTTCCAAAATAAAAATGATCAACTTTTTCACTTTGTCTAGCCTTGGATAAAATTGGTAAAACTTTCTATATTTCAAATAACGAGTGGATAAATTTCTAGAGTCTTTTGAAATGTCGGGGAGAGAAAATCTCTACAAGGAGAATTTCCCAAATTTGTCATTTAGGGTCACTTTTCCTCACTATATTGATCTTTATGAATAGTAAGTTGGCCTATGGATAGTGGGATTAGCATTGTTTTTACTTTTAATTTTTTTTTTGCAAATATTACCAATTTTTTTGGTTTTTAATTATCTTTGACCCTTTCCTTACAAACGAAACTCTAGCTCGAGCTAGGTTAATGCTAGAATTTAAGGTCTTGTCTTATAATAAAAAAATCCATTTATTGTGAAATTCTCATCGAATCTACATATATGTGCACACTATTTTTTTGTTATAATTAACGCCTATAGACTCTCACCAAAAAAATCATACCAATCTAAATTTGTATGCCAAATATATACCCCAAAAAATTTATTTCAAATATATTAAAAATATTAAAAATAGCAATTTCCATTTTTTCTCCCTTTTTCTTTTACTTCTCTATTTTCTCCCCTTTCTCTTCTCTCTATTATTCTTTTTAAACGAAAGTACCATCTTGTTTGGAGGCTCAAAGGAGGAATAAGTTATTAAATTTCTTCAAACTGTACATACTTAAAACAATTTCCATTCATTGTAGAGGAGTATGACAAAAAAGAGCTATACGCTATGCCAAACCACTTCATAGAATATTTTGGATATTCATAGGGAGAAAAGGAAATGAAGAGCTCAAAATTATCACATACTTAGATTATTTTAATGTTTGGAGAGGGAAAAGGAAACAAAGAGCTTAAAACTATGCCAAACTCTCTCATACTTAGATTGATTTGAATGTTCAGAGGACAAGGGCAATGAAGTGCTTGAAACAATTCTAAACTAATTTGAACTCTCTTATATTTAAATCATTTTTAATTTTAATAGGAAATGAAGAGATGTCAATTGGGCTTAGCTCATGTGGGTGGGAGGAATGATTGTTATCCTCCCCATCCAGGTTCAATTCCCATAAGTGACATGTTGAGCTCTTAACAAGTATATTATTATAATGGCTTTGAGCCTTGTTGTTGATCAACCTTGTGCCTTGAATATTCTAGGTTTTACCCTAGGTACCACCCTCAAAATGATGGGAAGTACTCAGGTATTGTCCATGGGATTTGCAATCTAGAAAAAAAAAGGGAAATGAAGAGCTTCAAACTCTCTCATTCTATGAAAAATCCCCATGTTTGACAAAGAGATAATGCAAAAATATTTCTAAAATATGAAATTTTTGAACTCCATAATTAGAATATGTTTGAATTTTAGAAGGGGAAAATACAATGAAGAGCTCTAAACAACTCCAAATTGCCTCATACTTGGAAAATGTTTACAAGTTTAGAGGAGTATGACAATAAAGAGCTCCAAAATTTTCCAAACTCCATACTTTGAAAAAAAAAAAATCATTTATGAGGTACTAAAGGAATCCATCTAGGCCCCTGACATGAAATTTTCAGACTTCTCCATAGTTGTAGAATAAGATGCCTCAAAAAATATGCATTCTACAAAGAAAATGAGCTAGTTTGTCATTTCAATGGAGTCTAGCCAAAGTTAGAAGAGCTCCATTAATAGATATCCAACACTTGCAAACATAAAATAAAGGAAGAGGCTTACATATATACATGTGTCAAATGCCTTTTTTTATTGGAATTTGACCTAGTATAAGATAAACATAGGATTCTCAACTCAAGACATTGGTTATAGGGGAAATTTGGACTCTGCATGATGTTGGATATGTTTTATATTCTTTTCACGAGTAGAAGTAGTGTCTACGTTGTGTTGAACGCTCAGGGGAGCATAGTGCCCCCTTCCTGAGGGGTTACAGGGGGGCTCCCGCCCCCCTACACGGGGAGTTTGGGGGAAATGCCCCTGATTTTTTTTTCTTTTGCCAGTTTTCATGTCCATTTTTGGGAATTTTTTTGAAACATGGTTTTTTGTCGATGATTTTCTATTTCCAATTAAGGAATTAAGGTTGTTGACTAGTCCAGGTCATTGGATTAGGTTTTTGGATGCCACTAGCTCCTATATGTATATTTTATTGTAAATAATGTATGATGTGAATGAATATAAAACATGCTAGTTTTCTCGGTTTGGATTTCAAGAGAAAAAGTCTATGTGTAACGTATGTATTTTCCATTCTGTCTTTTCTGTTCTTTTATTGAAAATATGTTTATAGTAAATTATCGTACAAGGTTAAAATCTACATGTGGTATCGGAGAAATTATTGGATTCAAGGAATGCCTTTGTGGTTATGGGTTTGGATCGGGACTATGATAATCCTTGTTACACTGGGAGATCTGTGGTATTGATTCTTCAAGTGAAAAGAAATGGCAAGCAGTTCAAGAATAGAGATCTATAAATTTAATGGGAAAAGTTTTGAATTGTGGAAGCTCAATATGGAAGATCTATTGGTAGACATAGATTAGTGGATCACGGTGGATGCAGGTACTACACCTATAGGAATGTCAACAGATGACTAGAAAAACTTGGGTCAGAAGGCGAAGAGAAAAATCCGATTGTGTCTCTCAGATTCAGTATTATTGAATGTGTTAGGGGAAGATACAACCAAGGAGTTATGGAATAAGTTAGGGAACTTGTAAATAAATTGTTCATGTGGAAGAAGTTGTATAACCTAAGGATGAGAGATGGAGACTTGATGATAGAGTATATGAACACATTTAATACTATGGTAAGTCAGTTGTTATGTGTTGAGATTAAAATTTCATATGAAGATAAGTGTATCATTTTACTATGCTCTTTACCAGACTCATGGGATAGTTTGGTTGTGTTCATAGGTAGTAATACAACTAACTTGAGTTTCAATGATGTGGTCTCATCCTTGTTGTTGGAGGAGATGAGACGAAAGAACATGGAAGGACGGAGCACAAATGCATTATTTGCAAGAGGATTCTCCCAGGAAATAAATAGATCTAAGTCCTCAAGTGGTAGATCTAAGTATAAGGGTAGATTTAAATATCCCAGAAAGTTTGTAAAGGTATGCTAGAGATGTGGAAAAGAAGGGCACGTCAAGAATAAATGTAGATTCAAAAACATTGAGAAAGTGAAGGGATATGAAGGTGCTCCCTCTACATAAGAAAATACCTCCAAGGAAGAAGGAGGATATGCGTACTTGGCTTCTTCAATAACACATGAAGATCTTGAGGCATGGTGGGTTTACTCAAGTGCATCCTTTCATATGACTCGCCACAGGGAGTGGTTCTATGAATATGAAAGGTATGATGGAGGTAATATTTTCCTAGGTGATGGCTCGACAGCCAGAATAATAGGATGAGAAAAATTCAAGTTGAGACTCATATATGGAAGGATTAGAAAACTTCCTGGTGTTATGCACATCCCAGGATTGGCCATAAATTTGATTTTTGTAAGCAAAATGGACGATGCAGGGTTAACAAAAGTATTTGAAAAAGAAACCTACAGGATGGTTTGAGAAGCAGTGGTGTTACTGAAGGGAGTTCAGATTTGAACTCTGTATAAGATACAAGGAATCACTATTAGTAATGGGTGTAATAGTTCCATTGTTCCTCATATTGGAGAAGAAGAAGAAAAAAATCCTACAGTCTTTAGAGAAAAGGTTATGATATGGCATCAAAGACTGGGGCATATCAGAGAGAAGGGTCTTCGACTACTACATGGTAAAGGTATGGTTGAAGGTATGTCTAAATTCTCTTTGAGTTTTTATTTATGTGAACATTGTGTATATGGGAAGCATAATCGGGTAAGATTCCCCTCTCGTGCAATGAGGGGAGAATGAATTTTACAACTAGTGCACAGTGATTTGTTTGGACCTGTGACGGTTCCATCATTGGGACAATTTGTGTACTATGTCTCATTTATAGATGACTTCTTGAGGAATAATTGGATATATTTCCTCAGGAAGAAATCCAAATTCTTTGACAAGTTTAAAGAGTTTAAGGATCTTGTTGAGAATAAAACATAGAAAAGAATTAAGGTGTTGAGGACAGATAATGGTGGAGAGTTTTGTGGGAATGAATTTGAAGAGTTATTTAATAAGTGTGGTATAGAAAGGTAGAATACTACATATACACCTCGGAAAAATGGAGTTGTAGAAAGTATAAACATGACGCTGATGGAAAAAGAAAGGTGCATACTTAGTGGTGTCGGGGAATGGCAATAATTTTGGGCATAGGCAGTGGGTATTGTATGTTACCTGGTCAATCGATCACCCTCATCATCACTATATGAAAAGACTCCACATGAAGTATGACTAGTAAGAAACCCTCTCTCACACATCTCAAGGTATTTTTTTGTGAGGCCTATGCTCATGTTCCAAAGGAAAACATGAGTAAGCTAGATAAGAAGGATGAAAATAGTATCTTTATTGGGTATAAATGTGATCTCAAAGGTTATAAGCTTTGGAACTTGAAAACTAAGAAGGTTTTGTATAGCCGAGATGTGGTATTTAGAGAAATGAGGGATGTTTTCAAATGGGAAGTCATACCAAGTAAGGAATAACTAGGGGAAATAGAGTTTGATTTAAAGGATGATGAATCTAACTCTATAGAAGAACAAGAATCATAAGAAGAATATACTCATACTCTATTATTGAGGAGATCAGTGCGGGAAAAAATTCTACCAGAAAGGTATACTCCACCTTATTTCCATTCAAATTTTACTTTGTCTATTACTAATGATGATCCTAGAAATGTTAGGGAGGCAGTGGATTTAGAGGATGGAAAAATACAGAAAAAGGTCATGGTTGAAGAAATGGAAGCCTTGGATAAGAATGAGGCTTGGGATCTAGTGGAATTGTCGAATGAAAGAAATCCCATTGGAAGCAAATGGGTATTTAAAAATAAGTTGGATACAGAAGGAAAAGTGGAGAAATACAAATCTCAATTAGTAGCAAAGGGTTATTCCCTAGTTGAGGGAATTGATTTTGGTGAGATTTTTTCTCTTGTTGCTAAGTTAAATTCTATTATATGTTGTTGTTGTGTTTGATTTTGAAGTAGAATAGATGGATGTGAAGACAACATTCCTACATGGGGATCTGGAAGAAGAAATCTACATGAAGTAGCCATAAGGCTTTGTTGTGAAGGGAAATAAGGAGATGGTATGCAAGATGAAAAATTCCATGTATGGATTAAAACAATCACCAAGGATGTGGTATCAAAAATTTGATACTTATATGTTGGGACTTGGCTTCAAAATAATCAAAGAGGATCACTATGTGTATTTTAAATTGATTGGTGATCATTTGATTTATTTAGACTTGTATGTGGATGACATGTTGTTGATAGGAAACAACAAGGAAATTATCCAGGATGTGAAAACTCAGTTGTCCTCTAAATTTGACATGAAGGATCTTGGCGCTGCAAATTTTATTTTGGGGATGGAAATTAAAAGAGATCAGAAAAATAGGAAACTCTGGTTAAATCAGAGAAAATATGTTGAGACAATATTGTAGAGGTTTAATATGCAGAAATGTAAACCGGTCAGGGTCCCTATTCCTATAGGTGTAAAGTTATATGTGGATCAGTGTCCCAAGACACAGGAAGAGGATGAGGACATGTATCGTGTTACATGTATGAAATGGTCAGTACTAGACTGAACATTGCACATGCAGTGGGAGTTTTGATCAGGTATATGTCAAAACTAGGGAAGTAACATTAGACAACAATAAAGAGGGTTTTCAGGTATTTTCGTGGCACTACTAGTTATGGTTTGTGCTACCAAGGAAGACCAGGATTAGATAGAGTGTTGGACATACATGGCTTTGTGGATGCATAATGGGTTGGAGATATGGATTGTAGAAGATATACAAGCGGGTATGTGTTTAACTGGTTTGGAGGAGCAATTAGTTGGATGAGAAAAATATAGTTTGTAGTGGAACTTTCAACTACAGAAGCTTAATGCATGGTATCCATTCACGCAAGCAAGGAATTAATATGGTTACAGAGATTGTGTTCATGTATTGGGTTAGTACAAAAAGTTATAAGGATAGATTATGACAGTTAGAATGCAATTTTTCTGGCAAAGAACCCTGCTTATCATCCAAAGACAAAGAATATTGATGTTCAATATCACTTTGTGAGAGACATGGTTGAAGAAAAGGTGTTACTGATGAAGTTTGAAGAATGTTTTATATTCATTAACAAAATATGTGAGCACTGAGAATTTATCTTGGTGTAGAGGATCTATGGGAATTAATTCCCTGGATTTTTTATGATGTAACTCTGTAACCCCCTGTATGCAAAGAAAACAACAAGTGGGAGAATGTTGGATATGTGTTATATTATTTGCACAACTAGAAGTAATGTGTACGTTGAGTCAGGCGCGTAGGGGGGTAAGAGGGGGGCGTAGTGCCCCCTACCCTAAAGGTTACAGGGGGGCATAGCCCCCCTATATAGGGGGGAATAGCCCCCCTATATAGGGGTTCAGTAGGGGTCGAGAGCCCCCCTGCACAGGGATTCGAGGGTAGCACCCCCGGAAGAAGAAGAAAAAAAAAATGGTTTTTGTGTTTATTTTTGGGCAGTTTTTCGGCACATGGTTTTTTCGTGGATGGTTTTCTATTTCCGGTTAAGTAATTAGGGTTGTTGACTAATAAAGGTCATTGGATTTGGGTTTTGGATGTTGTTGGCTCCTATATGTATATTTTATTATAAACAATGTATGATGTGAATGAATATAGAATATGTTGGTTTTACCAATTTTGGTTTCCAAGGGACAAATCTCTGTGTAATGTGTGTATTTTCCATTGTATCTTTTATGTTCTTTTATTGAAAATATATTTGAAGTAAATTATTGTACAAGATTAAAATATGCACATGAAGAATTAGTATCCTAATTTCGATTGAGCATCAGACTCTCTCTCCACTGCTCCAATGTGAGTGCACTTGCCCAACCTCCCACTACATTTTATGGGATATGACTCTCTTAAGGATATAGGGAATGCATTGGGTAAGTCCCACTTCAAGAGTGAGAATACAGAGCATCCACACTTCATTTCCTATGCACACATATGTATATATATGGACTTCAATAAAGTGTTTCCGACAAAAATAAACTTGGTAGAAAAATACTACATCAGAACTTAACCATTGGAATATGAACGAGTCAACTTTAGGCATGGAGGCTACTTTGAAACATGACACTTAGTATCCCATTGTACCAATAAATCAGGGAATATAAGAAAATCGTATAGAAAACTAACCTAGTGGGAGGAAGCTATAGAGTCTCACAAACTAAAAAGTAAATACCTTCCAACAACTCAACAATCCCCTTCCTAATACATTGTGTAGGTTGCCCCTTCTCTGATTGTGGCTCCTGCCCAAGATCAAAAATAAAAGTAGCTCTCCAAATCTATCGCGAAGAAGGGAATCACAACCATATCAAACCCATAGCACAAAGGAGGAATCAAAATCCACCCCAATGACTCCTCAATCCTGGGTAAGCTAGGTAGATCAAGTAGATGAAGATGATGAAAATCAAGAAATATTTTAACCTCTACAATTATCTCCAACAATACAAACAAATCAAGGTGAACAGATGCATCAAGAATAGTAAATCTACTACAAGCTAAGTATGAGGAATGGGTAGAAGTTGTCAAGAAGAAAAACATTAATTGTGAAAGGAATTAGAGGTGTGAAACACACTTCCTACACCAATCCTTGAGAGAAGAATGTGAAAAATTTAAGACATAACAATTGCAAACAATGAAATAAAAAACAAACCATAGACAACAAGATTTCTTGGGGAAACCCTTATAGGAGAAAAAGCCCACACTCTAAAGAACACTAAATTGATTATTCGACAACTAAATGGTTAAAATACATTGTGGAGTCTATGTGCTGTCAAAAAAATTATTTAGCAATGAGATTTATTCCTACACTATGCATTCTAGGACCACACTAACCACCCAGGCCTATATTGGCCAATAGGCCAACTCACATATACCATAAAGACTATTACAATGGAGTATTCCAAACCATTAAATAGGCTTCATCATATGTAATACCATGGGCCCATAAACCATGAATGACAAACCCATTATTAATTGTATCAAGGTTATCATAACTACTATATGATCAAGTCAAGATTAACCCAACATTCACCACTTTAAACTTGACTTGGGATAAACACCTACCCCCCTCAAATTTTATTAATGAGGTGTATAAGAATATAAAATCCCCCCTATCACTTAAGTATTTTTAAATTCCTTAATCCTAGCACCTATGTACTTTTTTACCTAGTGATTTCCTTACTATAAATCAAATTAGAAACTCACAAAAAAGAATACACTTGATGGAACAATCAACTCAAAGAAATATAGTTGAAGCAATACTAGAAACCAAAATCTCAAACACAAGACACAAATATATTATTACCATCAACTAATCTTATCATTCAAATAACGTCAAAGCTTACAAGGCCTCCCTTACAAGGAAAATGGCCCATAGAGAAATACAAAAACTTTAGACAACATTGAAAACCATAGTAACTCACGATATTTTGTACAATCCCAAACTTTCATGTTTCCCAAGATGTACATGAAAACCCACATATGTGTTCCTGTATCCACTAAAACCCGCATACATGTGCATAAATATTGTACGAAAAACACTGTATGATGTGACCCTACTATTGTGGCTCCAATCTGTTGAAACCCACTTGTGGCTACCTATGTTATCTCTTCTCCCCAACCTGTATTGATATCTAGATGGAAGTCATTCTCCACCTATTCAAGATCTACTTGAATCATATTCCTTCCTGATCCAACCCTCTCCATGTCAAAATTATCAAGTGTCTCTTCCTTCACACTTTCCATGCTTTTATAATATCGAGTTATGACTTAACCCTAATCTCCAAAGTGATTGTTAGTTGAGATTACTTCTCACCTCACTTGACATCAATGGATAATATTTAATTCACTAATTCTAATTAATTTTAGCATTTCATTAAACAAAATTCAACTAATTAATCAAAGCATCTTGTAACACATCACATGTTACATTTGCTTCCTAATTTTTCTCTTGTTGTCCATCTCTTTGTTTCTTTGGAGCTCTACAGTCTTTCTTCATATGTCATTTCTTCCCACAATTCCAACACTTTATCTTTCCAAATATAGATTTGGATGTGCCCTTCCTAGAATTCTCATGGTTCCCTGAGCCATTTCCTCTATCCTTTTGTTTTCCCCTATTCTCCATGTTTAACGCATTACCTGATGTATCACCTGTTCTTTTTTGTCGCATTTCTTCACTAAGGATAAAACCAACAACATCATCAAATTTTAAAGTGTTTGAACCAGAGAAAGAGTTACTTACAACCATGACCAAGTCATTCCATCTTTATGGAAATGAGCACAAGATTAGATGAGCCTTGACCTCATCATCAAAGTCCACTTTTACATAACTTAGTTGATTAGTAACAGTATTAAATTCATTTAAATGATCTGCAATAGACCCACCTTCTGACATATTCATATTAAATAATCTCTTCATTAGAAATACCTTATTGGATGTCAAGGGTTTTTCATACAGTTTTTCCAATGCGTCCATCAACTCCTTTGTTGTCTTTTCTTTCGAAATATTGAAAGCCACTGACGTTGCTAGGCTCACTTGTATCTTTCCTAGTTCCTGTCTGTCAAGAAAATCCCATTATTTGTCCTTCATGGATGTTGGCTTCTTTGCTATTCCACTCAATGGAAGGAATATATCCTTCTGATATAAATAATCTTCCATCTGCATCTTCTCTAACTGGTAGTTTTGGCCGTTAAATTTCTTGACCCTAAACTTTCCATCTTCCGCCATTGCTCCCACTCAAACTAGGAACCCTATTTTCCTGCAAGTTACCTTTCTCTCTCATACAAGTTAGAAAAGTAGGATCGTGAAGAAATAAAATAAAATAAATGTGGAAATAAAACACAAAATATACACAATACAATAGAGACATAGATATATGTGGTTCACCTACTGTGGTCTACATCCACCAGAGAAATTTCCAGGTCCTTCCTTTATTATTATCCAACAAATGAAGGGATACAACCTACATCAAACCCGTTGTAACCTCCTCTTCTCTCTCTCACAATCTCCGCACTCATAATACAATATTCACAATAATACATAGTTGCAATACATTTCCCTCATAAAAGAGGTTTTCCTTCTAGGGAAAAAAACCCTAACATAACTTCTACCGTCAAATCTGAGACCTTATAATGAACGTTTCATATTTACAATGAAATTATAATATACATTTACAAGGCAAATTTTCCTTTGAGGGCTTCTCCCCCAAACCCCCGCTTGCCCTCAGATCCTACAGATGGGGTAACCCCCCTCTGCACTCCCCCACATGGAGGAGTGTACATTATTCCGAGGTGTAAAGCCTTCATGGGGTATAAACACAGTTGAAAACAAAGACCTCTGAATCAAGAAGATAATCAGGCTCCACAACCAACAGTAGGGAGCACCGTTGCTCCCCTACCCATGTATAGGGAGTGCCAATTTTGGTGAATGCTGCCCTGTCTCTCACAGGTGGGAGAACCATTCTTTTTGAGAGAAAGGGGGGATCTCCTCCACCTTAATCTATGGTCCATCTACTTCAGATAATTGGGTTAGTTTTGTTCAACCCTCATGCTTGGGATTCACTTTAGGATTTGATCTAAATATCAAGGAGCCATATCCTCAATCATACCCCTTATTTTCTCATGGTTTTTGTGCCTCTCAAGCCTATATATTGAGGGCTTTCCAAGGTGAAAAGGAGGAAGGATTAGAGCATATAAAACCTATGATATTGAGGGAAGATTTCAAGTATCAAACCATTTATCTTGGTAGATTCGTGCAAGGGTTGGACAAGGAGAGCTTGGAGAATTGTTGCATCATCATCCATGGTTTGTAAGTATTCTCTTTGGGTTCTCATTTGAATATAATTAGCTTATTTCCTTCAATATTATGTATTCTTGCATGTGCTTGTCTACCGTTCCTTCAATATTTGTAGATGAATTTTTTTTATCTAATCAACTAGAGTAGAAGGTACTAGTTTCTCTATGCTATCTGTTGCAAGTATCAAGTTGCGCCAGGGAGTTTGGAGATCAAGCTAGAATTGGAAGCAATGAGGACAAAATTTGAAACAAGGTGCATCACACCCTTCCTCCCTCCCTCTTTATAATTGGTTAAACTTAATTCAAAGGAATGTTCATTTCCACTTGTAGTGTTTCTATCTTGGTATAGGGGTCTGTAATCCAAGGAGATTTCACCTGCCCGTAGGGGAAATATTCTGTAACATAAATTGGTGACTCCACTGGAAATCGAATTTTACTAGTCTTTCCTTGGATCATATAACCTTTTCCTATAATTATATATTGTTTTTTCTTTGGTTCTCTTCCATATTCATCATTGACTAGATCACAAATTCATTGATTGAGTTTTCTGAGTTTTAATCCTTTTAGACCAATTTTCTGAACTTTTTAGAAGGGTGGCACTCCCCTGCAATTCATACGAGGGTGCCACTTACCTCCCTGGCACTCCCTAGAGTCTTGCTAAAGGGAACCATTAGATGAATGGAACCCCCCCATAGCTTTCTATATAGATCCACTCACCTAACTAGTGCTTTGTCTGCTTGAGAACAAGGGCACCAGTCCCCCTGTTTTGGCCTTTTTTCCTCCTTCTGCTTGCTCTTTCTCAGTCTGAATTTGAAATACTTTTTTCCTAGAGACTCTTGATTATATTTGTCTTTGTTTGGATTTAGGATTTCCTTTTTATCTCTCATTTTCACATTTTTTGAGCTTGAAAACCTCTTATACATTGTGATATTGGTTCACCTTTCTTTTCACTAGTTTGGTCTTTGTCTCATGATCTTTCAATTCTCTGATTGATTGGAAGAGTCTACAAAGTTTTGTTTGGTCTTGAGTTTCTGTTCAATCTTATTTACAACATCTCTCTCTTTTGAATGATTGATATTATTTTTCTTATTACAAAATATCTTGAATATCTCTTTATTTTTGTTCATCTTTACATATTGTTGAGTGATTTCCTTTTCCTCTTTTTCATTGCTTGTGATTTTTTAGTCTTGTCATTGTTTTGAATGCATTTCTTGTTCAATATTTTTAATTCATATCCCTTTGTATCTACATTGGATTCTTGTATTGAAAGTAAGGAATTAGAAATAACTTGCATTTGATTTAGATTCATTGAATTTATAATAAAAAACACAATAAATTGATTACATTCAAAGTTTTGGGTGGTAAACTGCAATGGATTTATGGATTTGGGAATGGAAAAAGACTCTTCTCCTTTCCATAGATAGCGTTCATCGAACAAAAAATTTTGCATCTCATTCTGTTGCACTATTTTGGAGTCGAATTCATGAACATCATCAATTTCGATTTCATACCCTTCAGTAAACAACAACCTAATAATCAAAACGCTAATTAAAATCTATCTAGAAGTTTTTCTTTCTAGAAATTCTGCAAACCTACATTAGCTTAGGTGTAGGGCTTTGGAATAAGTGTTCATAATAACTTTCCAAAGCCATAAAAAAACATAGAATCTTGTGATAGGGAGAGAAAATCCAATTTCTGTATAAGCATAGCTCAGAACCCCCTCTCACACAAGGGTTGAACACGAGGTCATGTGCGAGAGAGAAGCAGAGATTACCCCTCCGAGGATCAACCAATTATAGAAACACAAATGTATATTAGGGTTTTTTCTTGAGAAACCACTGGTTTCACTTGGTCTCGAAGATTTTTGAATCTTGAATCTGCTCAGAGTCCTCTGGAATCTTACCAGGCCACTTGTCTTCAGTTCTCTTGAAGAGCTTCGAACTTGATATCCTGCCCATACGTTCAAAACCGACTGTCGATTGTACCAACCTAGAGACTGACTACGAGTTAGATAACTTAGTGGCATTTATATTTAGGGTTCATACATGAGGTGACAATGAAGGGGAGTCTTTGTTGTACCTAGGTCAGACGCTGATCAAACTCACTCTAGATCCTTGGAGGGTAACCCACAGATAGACCATGAGGGAACTTGCACCAAGATGTACGTCTGATAATTGGGTCACCAATGTAATTGATCGACCCAGTCTATCCCATCCCCTTCTCACTTTTATCCCGCGACATTGGATTTCATCACCAACTAGTGCTTCATTGTGAAAAGCTTCGTTTGTTTGGTTTGCTTCCTATATTTTTAACATGTGTTGTTTGATTTTTCCTAGAAAACCTTAGGGTTGAGTCCATGTCTATGGCACCAATTCCTGGAACTACCAACGAAGGAACCCATTTTCCTGGGTTATCATTTTTTTCTCCTTCTATGGGACATGTTGGTCCTCCTTATATCATCACTTTGACTCTTGTTGGACTCACTATCGGGTTACCGTTCTGGTTGTTTTCCACTCCGGTAAATGTAAATACTCCCAATGCTTCATCTATAAGTGCTCCACCCCAATTCCATCAACCTCACATTGATCCTCTACCTTCTTCGCCTATAGGGTCTTCTTCCCATTCTTCCTCTTCACCTAGTGAAAGCTATGTACCTAGTAAACAGGTAGATAAGAAGAAGAAAAATAATATAGGGGGGGGATTCCAACCACTACAGAACATGTTGGAATCCATCAACCGACTATTTTTCATCATGTTGGGAGTGTTGATGATGTCGAAAAGTCCACCAAGTCACATTGCACACCCAATTTCCCTTATAGGCTTTGTAGGGGTGACCACCTTCTTAAGGATTGCCTTTGTATTACCAAGGTTGTAGAAGTGTGGTCTGAGGGTCATCAACTCATGTCATCATCCACTGCAGGTCATGCTGGTGAAAAAAAAGAAACTAGTGATAATCAGGTTGGCAGTAAGAAGGGTAAAGTCAAATTTCGTTGCTTTTTATGTAAGGAGATGCACCACACCTACCTTTGTCCTTGCATGGATGAAGATTCATATATGTTGGAAAATATTGTTGATGTCAAGCAACAACCTCCATCTCCCACCGGACCACTGGTTGATGAACTGGTCAATCTGGTTCCTTCAGCGGTCAACTTGGTTGATTAAGTGGTCCATTTGGTTCAATCATCAGTTGCGTTGATCAATCAAGTGATCAGTCTGATTTCAACTTCGATCGATCCCACTCTCCCCTTGGAGAGTGAAGTTAAAGTGATCGAACCAATACAACCCTTGGTCGATCCCACTCCTCCTTGGAAGAGTGAGGATGTTGCTCAAGAATTTCTTGTTTATACATATTCTTCTGGACTAGGGGGAACTTCACACGTTCCAATGGAATCCCCTTCGAGTAATGAGGCCATTCTTTTAGATTGGGGTGCACTACCAGAATCTCATCTCCCTTCATATATACATTTTCCAATTCATTGTTCAGGTTCGTGGTGGGGACATTCCTCATACCATTGTCGATGAGGGTGAATTGATTAGTATTTTTTCCTTCGTTGCTTGGCAACCTTTAGGTTCTCGTTCGCTTGTGTCGGTGACTTAGAATTTGTTGGCTTTTAATAGAAGGGATAGTCAACCTTTAGGTATCCTTCCTTAGTTTCCTATTACTTTGGGAGGAAAAATTGTCTTTATCAATGTGATGGTAGTCCACGACCCCTTGTACTTTAATTTTCTCCTTGGGCATGACTATGTTTACACTATGAAGGATATTGTGTCCATGGTATTCCGTTTGATGTGTTTTCCTCACAATGGGAACATGATGACCATAGAAAAACTTTCATTAATTGACCCTCATATGACATTCAACCATATGACGTCTTTGAACATGCCCATGACATCCGCTTCGTCATAGGTCAATTATGTAACATCTTGTCCCATGCATTCAACTCCGAATGAGAAGGAATATATCCCTTATTCTGATTTAGATCTGGTAGTTGACATGGTGATCTCCTCGATATGGCTATTAGATCCTGATATCCCTAACCCTATCGTGGCCCTCGACATGTATTCCTTCCAGAGTGTGGATTTTCCATATAGAGAAAATCTCTTGGAATCCATGATTGAGGTTTGTCCCTTGACATGTATTCCTTCCAGATCATTGTCCTCTTGGAAGCCATGATCAATTAGAGGTGTTTGAGCATAGTTTATTTGTTTATTTCAAGCTCGTTAAAAAATGAAACCAGGTTCAAGCAGAGTTCTTGTTTCTGTGAAAAGATCGTTAAAAATGAAACAAAGGTCTGGGAATCAAACCTAGAGGTCATGAGAAAAGTTATTTTCTTGTGTCAAGCTCATTAAAAAATTAAAAAACTACCTCTCATGTTGAGTTGCGTCTTTCTCCAGATCTCGTAAATGTTGAGTTGATTCTTTCATTAGCTCTCGTAACTTAACCTTCCTTTCATATGCCTTTGTATTTTGACCCTTTTTGTCCATATAGTACCAAAATTAGTGACAATTTGGATGAAACGAAGCTTGGGGGGAAAGATATCCAACCTCTAGACATCATGCTAGAGAAAATCCACTAGCTTCCATCACATAGCTAGGGGAAAAGTACCAACTATCCATGGGTCCCATTCGAAACCTTTGGACATTACGTTGGGGAGTTTTGATATGAAACTTTGTTCCTTCTCGTGCTCATTAATACATGAGAATAGGTTACCAAGTTTCCTTTAATCTCTTTTTCAGACTCCCTAAACATGAAAATATTGTCGAGTGAACTTGCTTCCTTTCACACTCGTTAAAAGGTTTGAAAGGGCATCTTTCGAGTGGTATTTTATCTCTTTTTCGTCCTCGTGACACTAATTATGAAAAATGAATACTCTTATCAAGCATGCTTTGAAGAGTTCTCCCCTATATTTTTTTACACTTTTTTCGGGCTTGGGAGACTAAATTTATGAAAAATTCATCCATGGATTCATCTTTAAGTTCTTTTCAAACTCTCTAAACATGAAAATCCATCGAATTTACCTTCTTTGGGCTCATAAAACTATGCATTGAAGGACCTATTGGAGTCTAATCTCCAGGACCCATATGGTACCAAACCCCTCCTTCTTCAGGTTCATTAAACATATAACGAGGGACTCATCTGAAGGATGAGATATATCGATCATATGTTACCCTCCTCAATCTCATTAAAACCAAAAGAGGTACACATCTATCTGGATGGGGGGGAAATTGAAAGAAGTGGGTCAAGCTTTTGGGAAACCTTTATGGTAGTTATTGTCTCCCTTGAACATGACACTTTTTTGCATCTTGCCTCATAGTTGGGTATCCTACTTGTCTCCGAGTCATACAAATTCCATGTGTCATCCTAATTTTTCATCTAGTCTAAGAGTTCTCTTATTTCCATCACATTATGTTCTTGGTACTCGTCAAATCAATGTCGCCAAGTCACTTGTCATGCTTCATAATGTTCAAGGGAATTTTGACTTCAAGCCATCCATCTGTAGTATTACCAATTTCCATTTCCTATGTCAGTCCATACTCATTTGATTCACCATATTACATCACTTTCCTATGTCAGTTTCATGTCGATGACGAGGGATACATCAAGGCCCTCCTTCAAAGAGTATGTTCCTGTCGACTTTAGCACATTATCCGAGAATTAGACTTAGAAACCAATTAGTACCTTGGGACCTACATGCCTCAATGGCAGGCCTCCTCACTTATGAGAGTAGGTTTACATCATTGAAATCTGATCGGATGATTCCATGAGTGTTCAACCTCAACTCATTTATTCACATTCGTTGGAATGTACTAGGGTACCTTGGGATTCATTGACATCATTGGTGATTTCTCTCTCACTTGTTAACAATTTACATCAACGATTGGTAATCAAGTGGTTTCTACTATATTTGACATCAAATCATCTATTCACGTGTCTATATTTGTATCATATTAGGATCGGGAAGAAGACCTTGGGTTGGGCGCTCACTCTATTATGTTCTTTCTCTAGATTGCAATGGACATGATATGAGCATGTTGATCTATATATTGTCACATAGATCCACATTGTATTGCTCTGTGGCTATGTTTCATCATTTCGTAGCTCCACTGTGTATTTTTTGTGGCTGTGATCAGTTCATGTCATGGAGGTATGGATATACATTGTATATCTGGTGGCCATATGGATCCATAGTGTATTGTTCGGCAATTGTTCTTTGAGTCATCTCATATTCCGAGCATAGGTATGACTGCCTTGGAAATGGAACATATATGAATAATGTTTGATGATTGTTTGCATCTTCCGCTAGGTTCTCCCACTCCAGCACCCTTGCATTGAATAATTTGTAAAGTGTTTCGGCCATTAGTTTTTCTTCTAACCTCACACTTTAGGGAGAATTTGTTACACACCAAAATGTCACACTTGAGTTTCACACCCTAAGTTTTGCAAGTGTCGCCAAGTGATGTGTGCACCTTATTAAGTGTCACATGCACTGTCGCAAGTGTTTTATGCACCTTACTAAGTGTTGCATTCACTTTGTTGAGTGTCACAACCCCTTGAAACCTTGCTATAAGCTCCCCTGCATATGTGAGAAAAACATCATCCACCTACAACACCAATACAAGTGTACCATACCCAACAAATATAAAGTACAAGTTAGGATCTACCTCACTCTTGGTAAATCCCATGCTATGCAAGTATCTGTTAATCATGGAATACCATGCCCTGGGTGCATGTTTGAGTTTTCACAAGGCTTTATTATCCTACACACATGAGACTCGCTCCCATGTACCTCAAAGCCCTAAGTTTTCTCTATATATAATTCTTCCTCAATGATCTCGTTGAGGAAAGTTTCTTTCACATCCATATAGTGAATCCTCCACCTCATAACTAAAGAAATATAAATAACAACTCAAATAAAATAATACTTAGAGATTGGATAAAATGTATCCTCATAGTCCACTCCCTCTATCTGGGAGAATCCTCTCACCAAAAACCTCTCCTTGAATTTCTTGTTGCTACCATATGCACCATGCTTGATCTTGTAGAGCCACCTGGAACTCACAACTGACTTCCCCTGTGATCTCGTCACTATGTCCCAAACATCATTCCACGTGATAGAGGTGTACTCCTCCACCATGGCATCTCTCAAAACCTATTGATATTTCGCTTCCTCAAAACTAGAAGGCTCAACATTAATGATGCTACAGATAAGTGCCATATAGTTCGAAAACTTCCATGAAGGCCTTATCTCTCAGACTACACTCCTAGGAGCCTCAACAACATCCCTCAATGTTTGTAATAGCCACTTGGGTATCCTAATATAACTATAATGGGGTAACTCCTCCCCACCTGAAGTATGACTTCCTGAACTGGAATTTGTTGAGCACTTCTCATACTTTGAAGCCCATTTCTCCTCATTCTCGGTCACTGCTGATGACTCCTAATATTTCCAAGATTCCAAGTTCTCCTCAAAATAACAGCTCTGCACATAACTATCTTTAATTTTGATGGTATTAATATCATGCAATCCTTTTAGGTCTCGTTGTACCCAAAAATTATACCCTTTTGTCTTGAAGGCTCTATCTTTGTCCTATTCTCCATAGGCACATGGATGTAGACTAGACAACCAAATATCATCAAATTTCCTATCTCTGGCTTCATCCCTGAGAATTCCTCCCCGAGAGTATTGTCCCCCAATATCATGTGAGGACTCTTGTTATACACATATATTTCCATGCTACATGCCTCCACCCAAAGAAACATAGGCAACTCTTGGTCATGTATCATATCCTTGGAAGAATTGATGATGGATCAATTCTTACTCTCTGCAACCCCATTATACTAAGGGTTGTGTGAAAATTTCAACTACCTTTTGATCCCTTCCTACTTACAGAAATCCTTGAAGTCACTGGAGGTGTACTCTCCCCCATTATCTAAACTCAAGACCTTGATATTATTTCCTATCAGGTTCTCCACCTGATCCCTAAACTCTTGAAACTAAATGAAGACCTCATCCTTGGTATTCATAAAGAAGATATAGGTTTTCCTAGAAACATCATCAATGAACATCACATAGTACGATTCTTCCTACACTGATGATATTAACATCAAACCATTCATATCTATAATATCTAATATCCCCTTAGACCTACTCTCACTACTTGGAAAAGCATCCTTGACATTCTTTCCAAGTGCACACTCCCTACTACTCAACACTGAACATTGGAATACCTATAACAATCCCCCTTAGAATCAACAATGCCTTATAGTGAAATTTTCTCAACCTCATGTTCCATAGCTCACATAGGATGTCATTGTCATGTACCAAATCCTAAACAAGATTTCCTTACAACCAATATAAATTTCCCTCTCTAACCCCAACAACCATTGTTGTTTACGAGATAGCTTTATCTTGATGTATGAGTATTTTACCTCTCTAAAAATTAATGGAAAAACCATTTTCCTCCATAGATAATATTGAGAGAAAATTATTCTTCATTCTCGATACATAAAGAACATCTTGGGAATCAAACAAACCTCTTGACCCAAGATAGAACAAAATTGTTCCCTCTTCCTTCACTCCATACTTGGCATCATCATTAATCTCCACATGAACCCATGAGTCCTTCTCTACAGACTATTGAATAGCTCCCATGATTCTATCATATGATGATATGCACCATTTTCCAAGTACCACACATTCCTGGTAGTTGGGATAGCATAAAGGTAAGAAACTAGTGAGAAATCCTTATCAAACTTCCTTGCAAACTCATCTAGTTGTGTCTCTACTGATGTTGTTGCATGTATATTTCCTCTTACTTCTTCTTATTTGGACACTAAGATACAAAATTTCCATTCTTATGACATTAAAAACACTTGATTTTACTCAAGTCTTTATTCTTCCCCAACTATGATTTTTATCCATCACTGTTACCCTTCTTGCTAGAACCCTTTCCTTTTCCCTTTCTTGTCCTACTGACAAGGGTGAATTTCTCATCACTACTTCCTTACTTGTTTCTTTTAGATTCCTCCCGAGTCTGTTCCTATATGCAATCATCCCAAAGCCTCTGCTAATATAGGATTTTTTCTTGAGCACAAACTCCCTTGACAAATGGTTCCCAAGAGTTGGTAAAACAATTCAATGCCACATTCACAAGCTCTATGTCATACAATTTCTCCCCTATAGCTACAATTTGATCATGTACCTAAGTTATCCTCATGAAATAGATGGTAACATTGTCAAATCTAGACATCTGCATAGATCTAAGTCTTTCATCATGTTCTTCTTGGATAAGTGAGGAATTATATTATCCTTCATTAAATCCAAGTTTTCCCGCTAGCTTTAGTCTCCTTCTTCATGTGATCTTCCAAATCTAGCGGATCTATCGATGGAACAACTGCTTTGTCCACTATCTCCCAAAGTTCATATTCCTTCAAAGCCAAAGTAACTCTTGTTTTCCGTGATAGGAAATTAGATGCTCCATCCAATCTGTCTTGTTGTTGCCATACCTTAGACCTGATAAACTTCCCTAGAAATAACCTGTTGCTAAAAAATTCCCCTATACTAACTTGTACAATCTTGTATGTGCATGTTGCCACTGGAACCCATGTATGTATGCAAATTTCCTTAAGAAAACCCATGTATGTATGTGACTTCTCTTACTTCAACCTACATACAACTTTGTACGAATGCAAACACTAGTTCTACTTCAAGACAAGTTTTTCCCTAAAATCCAACCCTTGATTTCAGATTGTCAGTTATAGATCTATTGAGATCTTCGTGCATATATGATAGGTATTCTATCAACTGTTGTGGATCTGATATCTCACTTCCTCTCATGGCATAGGCTCTGATACCATGTTGAAATTCCTTAATCGAGACACATAGGTACTTTTTTATATGGCGATTTATTTGTTGTAAATCAAATTAGCATCTCACAAAACAGAATACACTTGTTGGAATAATCAACTCAAATAAATATAGTGGCAGTAATACTAGAAACCAAAATCTCAAACACAATACACAAAGATATTATTCCCATCAACTAATCTTATCAATTAAATAACTCCAAATCCTACAAGGGCTCCCTTACTAGGAAAATGGCCCAAAGAGAAATGCAGAAAAATTTAGACAACACCTGCAAACCTTAGCAACTCCTTATCTGTTGTACGATCTTGAACTTTCTTAAGGAAAAGAAAAGAACCCATGTACACGTGCACAAAGACTATACAAAAATCTATGTATGTTGCAACTCTTCTTCTACAACTCCAATCTGCTAAAATTGGCTTGCGGCTACCTCTATTCTCTCTTCTCCCTGATATGTACTGATATCTAGATGGAAGTCCTTCTCCACCAATCCAATATCTCCTTGAATCATAGTCCTTCATGATCCAACCCTTTCTATGTCAAAAGTATCAAGTGCATCTTCCTTCACCCTTGCCATGATTTTATAATATTGAGTTATGACCTACCCCTAATCTCCAAAGTGATTGACTGTTGAGATCACTTCTCACCTCACTTGAGATCGATGTCTAATATTTAATTCACTAATGCTAATTACTTTTAGCATTTCATTAAATAAAACTCAACTAATTAATAAAACCACTTTACTTTAATAATTCATTTAATTAAAGTAAAATATCAAGGAAGAAGGATTTTGGAATACTTCCACACATCTAGACACTTAGACCCGTGTGGAAGTACATTTCTGATGCTACCAACATCAACAAAGTCTACGTCTAGAATTTACACCGGTGAACCATGAAACCATGGGTATGCATGTATATTTTAACCTTTTAAAATTAATTATTGCAAACATATTCTTAATAAAAATAGAAAATATACAATGTCCCACACACACATTACTCAAATATTTTACCCTAGAAACCCAAACCGGGAAAACCAACAACCTGTTTAGAGTCACACCTCTAATATTGTTTATTCAACATCTTCAGTGTTTACAATACAATGTACATATATGATCCTATGAAATAAAAAACCCTAATACATTTATCTGGATTATTCAAAAACCATAATTTCTTAACCAAAATTAGAAAACCATAGGAAAAGAACCATGTGTCAAAAAACCGTAAAAAACAGACGCAAAAAATGCCAAAAATGGATGCAAAAAACTGCCAAAAAATAAAATTTGGGGACTCTTTCCCCGAGCCCTCTTTCTCCCATATCAGTTTATAATACATGGGATCAATTTTTCAAAGAATATAACACAACATTCTACCACTTTTTGTTTTCTTTGCATGCAAGGGGTTACAGGATTACATAATCAACAATCTAGGATAGAAATGCCCATAGATCCTCTACACCAAGAGAACTTCCCAGTGCCCAGAGATTTTGTTAATGAATATGCAACATTCTCTAAAGTATCCACCTTCATCAACAACACCTTATTTTCTTCAACCATGACTCTCAAAAAGTGATATTGAACATCAATATGCTTTGTATTTCAATGATGACTCAGGTTCTTTGCCAAATATATTGCACTCCAACTATCACAATCTATCCTTAAAGCTTGTTTTACCAACCCAATACCCAAACACAATGTTTGTAACCATATTTCTTCATTCCTTGCAAGAGTGTTTTCCATGTATTCAACTTATGTAGTTGAGAGTGTCACTACTGACTATCTTTTTATCATCCAACTGATTGCTCCTCTAAACAAGTTAAATACATACCCTCTTGTAGATCTTATATGATAAATATATCCATCCCAGTATGCATCAACAAACCCATGTATGTCCAACAATATTTCCAATCCTAGTCTTCCTTGGTATCACAATCCATAACTAGTAGTTCCACACAAATACCTGAAAAACCTCTTCACTGTTGTCCAATGCTCTTTCATTGGTTTTGACATATACCTACTCAAAACTACCATTGCATGTGAAATTTATAGTCTAGTACATACCATTGTATACATCAAATTTCCAACTACACTTGCATATGGAACACAAGACATATCCTCTTCGTCTTCATGTGTCTTGGTACATTGTTCCACGGATACATTTACACCTACATGAATAGGAACCTTGATCGGTTTACATTCCTCCATATTAAACCTATGCAATATTGTCTCAACATATTTCCTCTTATTTAATTGGAGTTTAATTTTTTCCCGATCTCTTTTAATTTCCATGCCCAAAATGAAATTTGCAACACCAAGATCCTTCATGTCAAATTTAGAGGACAACTAAGTTTTAGCATTCTAGATAATCTCTTTTTCATTTCCTATCAATAACATATCGTCCACATACAAGAAAAAAAAATGACATGATCACCAATTAATTTTAAATACACGTAGTGATCTTCTTTGCTCCTTGTGAAGCCAAGTTCCAACATATAAGTATCAAATTTTGATACCACATCCTTAGTCATTGATTTAACCCATAGATGGACTTTTTCAGCCTGCATATAAACTCTTTCTTTCCCTTCATAGCAAATCCTTCTTCTTGTTTCATGTAGATTTCTTCTTCCAGATCTCTATGTAGGAATGTTGTCTTCACATCCATCTGTTCCACTTCAAAATCAAATGCAACAACAATAGATAAAATAAATCTAATTGAAGTTAACTTTACAACAAGAGAAAAAATTTCACCAAAGTCAATTTCCTCTACCTAGGAATAACCTTTTACTACTAACTGAGATTTGTATTTCTCCACTTTACCTTCTATATTAAAATTCTTCTTAAACACCCATTTATTGTCAATGGAATTTATTTCAATTGGAAACTCCACTAGATCCCAAGCCTCATTCTTATCCAAGGCTGCCATTTCTTCAACCATGGCATTTTTTCAAAATTTTCCATCCTTTGAACCCATTGCCTCCTTAACAACTCTAGGATGATCATCAGTAATAGATAAAGAAAAATTTGAATGGAGATCAGGTGGAGTATACCTTTCTAGTTTTATTCTTTCCCAAACCGATCTCCTCAATATTGGAGTATGAGAATCTTCTTCTTATGATTATTTTTCTTCTATAGAGTCTGATTCATCATCCTTCAACTCAAACTCTATTTTCTATGGTTCTTCCTTCCTTGATAGGATTTCTTGTTTGATAACATCTTTGATTTATCTAAATACCACATCTTGGATATACACTAAATTCTTAGTTTTTGGGTTCCAAAGCTTATACCCTTTCATACCATATTTATACCATTTAAAGATACACTTTTCATCATTTTTATTTATCTTACACTTGTTTTCCTTTGGAATGTGAACATAGGCATCATCGCCAAATACCCTGAGATGTGTCAGACAGGGTTTCTTACCAATCCATACCACATATGGAGTCTTGTCATCCAACGCTAATGAGGATGATCGATTGACCAGGTAACATGCAATACCTACTACCTATGCCCAAAATTCTTGTCCTAACCCGACATCACTGAGCATGCACATCGCTTTCTCCATCAACATCCTATTCATACTTTCTACAACTACATTCTATTAACGTGTATATGGAGTAGTCTTTTTCCTTTCTATATCGCACTTTGTACATAATTCTTCGAATTCATTTCCACAGAACTCTCCACCATTATCCGTCCTCAACAACTTAATTATTTTATTTGTTTTATTCTTCACAAGAACCTTGAAATATTTAAACCTATCAAAGAGTTTATATTTCTTCATGAGGGAACATATCCAAGTATTCCTTGAGAAGTCATATATAAATGATACATAGTACACATATTTTCCCAGTGATGGAACCGACATAGGTCCAAACACATCATTATGCACCAACTGTAAAACTTCTTATGTTCTTGTTGCACTAGAGGGGAATCTCACCCAATTTTGCTTCCCATATATGCAATGTTCATAGAAATCAAAATCCAGAGAGCGGTTAGAAATACCTTTAACCATACCTTTACCATGTAGTAGTCAAAATACCTTCTCTCTAATATACCCCAATATTTGATGCCACAACATAGCCTTTTCTCTAGAGATTGTAGGATTGTTTTCTTCTTCAATTCCAATCTCTAGAACAATGGAACTATTACACCCATCACTAATAGTTCTTCCCTACAGATTATACATAGTTCCAATCCAAACTCCCTTCAGCAACTCCATTGCTCATCAAACCATCCTACAGGTTCCTTTCTCAAACACTATTTTTATAGCCGCATCGTCCATTTTCCTTAAGAAATAAAAATTTTGGCTAATCCTAGGATGTGAAGATTACCAAGGAGTGTTATAATCCTTCCATCCATGAGATTCAAATTTAATTTTACTTCCTATGATTTTGGTTGTCGAATCATCACCTAGGAAAACATCACCTCTATCATACCTTTTATATTCACAAAAACACTCCCTATGGGGAGTCATATGAAAGGATGTGCATGAGTCAACCATCCATGTCTCATGATATGCATGTGTGCTTGAAGAATCCAAGTACACATCCCCTCCTTCTGAGGAGGCTTTTTCTTCTATATAAGGAGCATCTTTAGATCCCTTCCCTTTCTCAACACTTTTGTATCTACATTTCTTCTTGTGGTGCCCTTTATTTTCCACATATCCAACATACCTTTACAAACTTTCTGGGATATTTAGATCTCCCACTCGAGAAATTAGATCTGTTTCTTTTGTGGGAGTGTCCTTTTGCAAATAATGCATTTGTTCTCTGTCCTTCCATGTTCTTTCACCTCATCTCCTCTGATAACAAGGATGAGACCACATCATCACAAATCAAAGTAGTTGTATTAATACCTATGGCCACAACCACACTATCCCATGAGTCTGGTAAAGAGAAAAATAATCTGATACACTTATATTCATCTCAACAGATAATAACTGACTTACCAATGTATTGAAGGCATTTAGATGCTTTGTCTCTAAGTCTCCATCTTTCATCCTCATGTTATATAGCTTCTTCTACATGAACTATTTATTTACTAGGGACTTAGACTAATACAAAGTCCCCAAATTATCCCATAATGCCTTGTTTGTAGCTTCCCCTGACACATTCAATAATACTGAATCTGAGAGACACAATCGGAGTGTGCTCTTTTACTTCTTATCCAACTTTTTCTAGTCTTCTGTTGACATTCATGTAGGTACAGTACCTAGATCCATTGCGATCCACTGATCTTTGTCTACCAACAAATATTCCATCTTGAGCTTCAATAACTCAAATCTTTTCCCATTAAATTTATTGATCTCTATTTTTGAACTGCTTGCCATTTTTTTTTAACCTGAAGAATTAATATCGCAGATCTCCCATTGTAATAAAGCTTATCACAAACCTGAGCCAAACCTCTGACCAAAAAGGCGTCCCCCTAAAGCCAATAATTTCTTTGGTACCAAATGTATATTTTAACCTTGTACAATTAATTACTACAAATAGATTCTTAAAAAAATAGAAAATATACAATGGCACACACACACATTACTCATATATTTTACCCTAGAAACCCAAACCGGGAAACCAACAACCTTTTTAGAGCCACACCTCGAATCTTATTTATTCATCATCTTCATTATTTACGATACGATATACATATATGATCCCATGGAATCCAAAACCCTAATCCATTTACCTGGATTAGTCAACAAGCATAATTCCTTAACCGAAATTAGAAAACCATTGCCAAAAAACCATGTGTTGAAAAACTACCAAAAATAGACACAAAAAACAGATGCAAAAACCACCGGATTTTTTTTTGAGGGCTCCATCCCCAAACCCCATTATAGGAGGGACCCCAAGGGATCCCCCCAACCCCCCCTTTCTCCCATATCAGTGTACAATACATGGGATCAATTTTCAAATAATATAGCACATATCCAACAATGCATGCCTAAATAGGTCTTACAACCATATGTCTATTTACATGTGATAAAATCCAAATCCATAAAAAATAATAACAATTATATGCTTGAGCATGTGATGCTATGAAATATTAATTTGCTTGATTGTTAACATACCTCTTGCTCCAAATACAATTACATAGTCTAAGTACTTATGTTATCATTGTATGCTCGATCAAATGATGAAAGAAGCATCTACCTACTTCTTTACCCACATCCCTCTCTACTCCAAATACATTGATCCAAATCAAACACTTAACAATACATGCATCCAAGTGGTAGATCTATCTATCTACCAAAAATTCTATGCGTATCCATGCATGTTCTATGTCAAATCCATATGATTCAAGCTCACTTTCCATTTCAAGTCTTGTCATGCTTTCCATTTTCTTGCAAAAAGTTTTCATTCTACACAAGATCCCACTCAAACCAAGATTAGACTAAACAACCTTATCCCTAACACCTTGGATCTAAGGTGATTAGGATATGATACCAAATGAAAGCAAGTAGAGGTGCATAATACGTTGCCTTCATTAATACATGAGAGAAGAATGATAAAAAAATGAGAGATAATAGTTGCAAACAATGAAATAGACAACAAACCATAGACAACAAGCTTCTTAGGAAAACCCTTCCGAGAGAATAACCCCGCACTCTAAATCACACTCAATGTATTATTCAATAACTAAATGGTTACAATACATTATGTATTCTTCGTTCTCTCATCAAGAGTATTCAACATTCAAATGCATGCCTACTCTATACACACCAAGACTACACTGACCACCCAAGCCTATACTGGCCAATAGACTAACTCTTGAGGCCTATGCCATGAGGCATATTACAATGGAGTATTCTAAACCATTAAATAAGATTCGTCACATGTAATACCATGGGCCCATAAACCATGAACGACAAAACCATTATTGATTGTATCAAGGTTATCTTGACCACTCTATGACCGAGTCAAGTTTAACCCAACAAACAACAACATCTATGACTTGAAATTGTCATCATAATCTATTTTAGACATATATTGTTTTTCACTTTACTATACTACCAATTTATATTTATTTTTTCTTGTAAACCAAGCTTTAAAAGACACTCTACATCAAAGAAAATAAATTTAGTGCTTGGGAATCTACCGACCCTATAAAAGCTAGATGGTTCCCTCTCTCTTGAGATCTCTTTGTCTCTATAATTACATGTTGTATGGTTTAGTTGTTTTCTTTTGTACAAATCTCTAACACTTGTGAAATAAATTAATGAAGGAATCTTTGCAATTTATTTCTACCACGATGATAATTTGAGTACTTTAAATCACAATAATAAGCATTTTAAAAAAATAGAAAAACAGAGATGATGATGTTAAAATATGAAATTTATTTATTAATTTTATATTATAAAAAGCAATATAGTCTTTGAATGCCTTTGCTATTGAGATATTACCATGCACCTCTACTAGAGACCCCAATGAAGTTCCCTCTAGAGTCTACTTACATTGGATCCTCCAATAAAAGTTCCCTCCAACAAACTATCATGTGACAATGAGAATGCCCTTGTTGCCTTTTTTCCCCAATCTATTGTTTTTGACTCGCGGAATTAGCAGCTAGTCGGGCATGTACTTGCGTGACACAGGGTCATGTTATCCGACTGCTACCACTATAACCTCTAGGTGTTCCCATGATGCCCTATACGTGACACACAAGGTAATTTGGGGTTTCAAATTGGTGACTTCACATAATGGATTTCCTTAACAGTACAATCCATCATTGATTTCCCTACACCATGGGAGCTTCCCCATTCTAATTTTAATTTTAACTTTGTTCTTAATAAATTTTAGTTTTCTACCTGGATGGGGTGAACACAAGTGGGGAGATGTACGCTTATGCATTACGTCCTTCTACCACCTTGAAAAGTAGTAATGAGGAGGGGACAAGTGGCTTGTAGAGGTATTTTCCATCAGTGGTCAGGGGAGATGATCAAGGGTGTAGCAAGTACAAAGCCATCTTCTAGAGTTAATTTCATTATGCAAAAGTCAAGACAAGATAGGAGGGTGTACTATGAAACAATGTTAAATATTTGTGTAAGGGATATGGTTTTTATGAGTTGTTGTGATAAGGAGAGAGAGCACCATCATGCCCAAATATAGTGGGAGGAATTAGGTGTGGTAATAATGTGGAGTGAATGGGACTTAAAGCTCGAGAAGGATGCAGGCAAAGACAAGTCTTGGGAGAAGTTTGAATCATATGAGCAATGTCGAGAGGAGGGGCTTCATCGTAGTTATGGATGGGTTCCAATGCTCAGGGAGCAGAACTCTTGTGAGTCTAGGTTTGGTATAAATTTTCCAAGGGAAGAGTGGGGTGTGGGGACCAAGGGAATTCATATTTTGACTCCTCTGCAGTGTTCATGGGGTTTATCTCGAAAGTCTAGGGGAAGTGCAACGTTACATAAGATTCATAGTCTAGAATTATTGGTGTTGTGGATTGGGGAGATGACTCGAGTAGGAAAAGATGGGAAAGGTAAGGGAAGAAAGGGGGAAAGGAGTGGTGGTGTCTCCTCGTCGCAAGATCAAATGGTTGGGACTCGAGAAAAGAAAGCAGCCAACATAGCAGAAAGAGACTATGAGGAGAAATGTTCCAAGAAAGAAAAGGAAGATATTGAGGAGGTGGAAGCTACATTGATGGCCAAGAGGGAGAAGATCTCTAATGAATGGAGGAAGTGAGGGACTGGGTTGAGGACCCGATCTACTCATGAACTAGGGACACCAAGTATTTTCGATTGGTATAAACATTCTGGCTTATTAAAACACTAGTTGCTAAGGCACTGGTAAAATTTAAAGAGGACTAGAAGGATATCCTTCATACCCTACGCGTCTTCAAGGGGAAATTTGGGGCTATCTGCAGCACCATCTTTGGGATGAAAATCACCATCACCCTAGCTATGGAAAAGGAATCTCAAGGTAAAAAGGAAGTGGGTTCAATGAGCACTCCTAGCACTCTGGAGGAATCGACTGGGATGAACGACATGCAACAAACTTGCAAGAAACAAGCTTGCAAGCATGGTAAAGAGGAAAACAATGACATGGGGCTGGTGGTGGATGTGGCTAGGAGGAAACGCCCCCCACTCCTTGCTTGGGGTGACATGCTTGCATTTTCCTGTGTCTTTTTTGAATAATATGTATGGGTGGGCGTAATCATATAGAAGTTTATCTCTCTTTATATAGCATGTTTGGAAAAAAAAAAACAAAAAACCTTTTGTAATTTTAATGACATTTATCAATAGAGACCATGTTTCCTAAGTTGGCATGCCTCCATTGGACCATAATTATATGTTTGTTTATATATGAATAATATGAACAATAATTAGTAATTAGTTTTGGATTAAAAAACAAATTGATTTTCAAAAATATTTTTTAATAAATATTATATATATAATAAAACATATTTAAATTTTATAAAACGTACTAAATTTTAATGTTCTTTACAAATTTATTAAACATAATATTAAAAATAAAAATTATGTTAAATTTTTTAATTTAAAATAAATCAAAAAGTTAATAAAGGAATGAAATTAAAAGCGATTAAACAAAAAAATAAACGGTAAAAAGGGATAAAACTTAAAAGTGATAAACTAAAATTATTAAAAAAAATAGTAAAAATATATTAAAGAAAAATTATTAAAAAAAAATAAAGCAAAATTAATAATTATTAAAAAAAAATTGAAAAAACAATTTAAAGAAAACAATTTCATTAACAAAAATAAAAATAAAACCAATACTTAAAGGAAATTGGCATTGTTGGGTTTTTGGTCGGCCATCAATGGCGGTCGAGCCCCTGCAACTCCATGATAGCTGGCACAAGGGCTCGAGCCCCTATCCATAACAATTTAAAAAGAATTGTTCCATTTTTATATGTTAGTTTTTTTTATTGTTTTTTTTTTTAAATTATTTTATTATCTAATTTTTGTTTTTGTTTTCAATTATAGGTAGAATAAATGGTTGAATCTGCATATTTGAGTGGTTAAGTTTGTATAGTCCAACTCCTAGAGAAGTTTTTCAACATATTGAATTTAATTATGCAAAATGCAATTTAAACAACAAGAATTATGGTTTTTTTTTTTAAATAATAATAATTTTTAAAAAATAATTATTATAAAAAAATATTTATAGTTTAAAAAAAGTTTTTTTGAATTTTTTTTTTATTTAATTCAAAATATTAATGTTAATTGAGTTTATCTATTATAATTTATTATAATTTAAGAAATGTTTGTTATCTTTTCCACCTAAAAATCTAGAAAAAAAAAATCATAATAATAATCACAAAATAAAAAATAAAAAATAATTCTTTATTAAAATTAAAAAAAATTAAATAATAAAAAACTAAAATATGACAAAGTTGTATTTTTGGAGTACTACTCCTATTACGATTTGATTGACCAAGAGGAATGCAATTTTTTTTTAAGGTTTTTTTTTCATGTTTTAATTTTTAAATATTTTGGACAATTACTCCTACTACAATTTCATTGTTCAAGACGAATGCAATTTTATTTTATTTTTTAAGATTTTTGTTTCATGCTTTGATTTTCATTGTTCAAGACGAATGCAATTTTATTTTATTTTTTAAGATTTTTGTTTCATGCTTTGATTTTTATGAATATAAGTAAATTGTATTTTGTTGGATTTTAATAAATTCATTTTTTTAAAAAATTTGATCTTATTTTTTTTTATTTTTAAACACTTTTTTAGTTTATAAAATTTTATTTAAAACCAAAAATAAAGATCATTTTTAAGGGGAAACAAAAAAAATTTACATTAATATTTTTTTCAACAATTTACAATTTACAGTAATGTTTTTTTCAACATTTAATTTTCATGTATGTAAAAATAAATTATTACAAAATAATAAGTTTAAAAACCCTTAAAAAAAATAAAAACTTTTTTTTATACATGTTATACAGTTTTGAATCAATTTCATAAGGATTTTAGAGAACTTTGAATATTTCCCTAAGGTTAATGAGAAGTCATTATTTATTTCTTTGTAATGTTATGGTTTCTCAAATCCTCATTTCGAGGAGTAACTAAATCTCTCAAATTCACCTCAAAGGACCTCCACACAAAACTAAATCTCTTCATATTTTCCCAAAACTTTTGTCCTAAGTCTCTAGAGCTAGGTTTGTGCTCTTATATGATTATAGAATCCTCAATCATCTTCACCTTCCTTGGCTAATAGGGAAATAAATCACTTTGTAATGTTCCTGGTTCCCGCTTGGCCAATGAAGTAATGTGCCCAGGCCAATGAAGTAATGTGCCCATGCCCATCAAAATTTCCACTTTCTATAGGTTGTAATCAGCCAATGAAGTAATGTTCTCATCAAAAGTTTCAATGAAGTAATGTGCCCATCAAAATTTCTACTTTCTATAGGTTGTAACCATGCTTGGAACTTACTATTAACATCTAACTAATTTTACATGCAATACTAAATGTAAAATTTTAATGCATACATATAAACCAAATTCACATTCATCCTTATAATTTAGTCAATGCATTTCTTAATTAAATGCAACAATTATAACAACATTAGAATTTCATCCAATAAACACATCCAAAAATAAAAAATACAATTACATTAGAAACAAAACACTTTCTTATTCAAATGTTAATCATATGAAACAATGTATAGGAGCTATTTTCCTCCTAGTGGAGGATACCTACTATAAATACCACCTTTGAGATGGGATTATAAAGAAACAAGGATGTAGAAACTGAAAATTCTATGTAGTCCATCTCTCATCAATCTCAACCCCTAGTCTATTTTTTTGTCCAACACTAAATTGGGTCCTTGTGCATCTTTTGTTTTCTACTCCCTAACTCGATACACAACCTTGGATAATCCTTTATTTCTCATGTCATTATTTTAGCCAAAAATCCCAATGCTTTGGCCTTCCTCTAGGAGATCTAATTTGGTATTGTAGCCGTTCAAATTCCACTATCAAGGAAATCACTAGCGATTACAATCAATCTTTTGGCATAGAAAATCAATTACAATCAATCTTTTGGCATAGAAAATCAAGAACTAGTGCTAGTATGTGTGGACATCCATGGTTTTCCTTCCAAGATCTAGATCTTTATCGTGATGTCTCGGTATCATTATAACGTTCTATCCTTCATTATGGCCTCAAAACCTATGGTGGAAGGTGACTAGAGAGAAAATCCAAGAGAGAATGATGGATGATCCAAATGGAAAAGAATGTACCAAAGTTAAAGGGAACCTTTTATACGAAGGCTTATATGAAAGGCGTCAAATTCTCTTCTACAAGCTTGTACATCCTTCCAATTTAAAAAAGGAGAGGTTTTCATGATGACAAATGGAAAGTCACACAGTGAAAGTGTCCCCTTCTTTTCTCTACTTGTTCATCCATAGTCCTACCTATTGCTCCTACCAGTCAAATCCACATCTCTTTTATACTAGAATTCCATGTTTATATATTTTACAACAATTAATATTTAACTTATCAATATGCCCAAGTATATTGTTGACTAGTGAGGTATCGACCTTTACCTCCCACCAAGAACCATTTAGAACATATTTACAATATTTATATTAGGGTGCTTATATACATAACGACATGATTGGCCACCCATTTAAAATGAACTGTCAAATGTTACCTAACCAAATATGTACTAAATAGGAGGTCAAAATGGGGTATTACTGTAGATATTAACTTTGTAGAATCAATTACTACAAACATATTATTAATAAAAATAGAAAAGATATAATGGCACACTCACACACACACATTACATGGATATTTTACCCTGGAAACCCAAACCGAGAAAACCAACAACATGTTTAGAGTTGCAACTGTCATATTCTATTCATCATATCTCTTCATTGTTTACAATATAATATATATAGGATCTCATGGCATCCAAACCCCTAATTCGTTGATCCAGATTAGTAAACAAACATAATTCCTTGACTAGAATTAGAAAACCATCGACAAAAACCATGTGCCGAAAAACTACCAAAAAATGGACGCAAAAAATGCCAAAAATAAATTGGGGGCACTACCCCTAAACCCCCTGCTAGCCCACTGTGACCCCCCAGGTAGGGGGAGGGGGGGTTATCAACCCCCTGTGTGCCTGGTGCTATATAGACACTAAATCTAGTCGTGCAAAGAATATAACACATGCCTAGCATTATCCCATTTTTTTTTCTTTACATATAGGAGGTTATAGGGTTACATAGTCAACAATCCAAGGCATCAATTCCCATAGATCCTATACACTAGGAGAAATTATCGGTGCTCACAAATTTTTTCAATGAATATGCAACATTTTTCAAAGTTTTCACCTTCATCAACAACACCTTCATTTCTTCATCCATGTCTCTCACCAAGTGATACTGAACATCAATCTGCTTTGTATTTAAATGATAAGTTGGGTTCTTTGCCATGAAGATTGCACTCTAACTATCACAATCTATCCTTACAACTTGTTGTACAAACCCAATACCTAAACACAATCTCTGTAACCATACTACTTCCTTACTTGCATGAGTGGATTCCATGTATTCATCTTTTGTAGTTGAGAATGCCACTACATATTGTCTTTTGCTCATCCATCTGATTGCTTCTCCAAATAGGTTAAATACATACCCACTTGTAGATATTTTATGATACAAATCTCCAACCTAATTTGCATCAATGAACCCATGTATGTGAAACATTCTATCCAATCCTGTTCTTCCTTGATAGCACGATCCATAACTATTAGTTCCACACAAATACCTAAAAACCCTCTTTACTATTGTCCAATGCTCCTTCCCTATTTTTAACATATACCTACTCAAAAATCCCATTGCATGTGCAATGTCTAGTCTAGTACAAACCATTGCATACATCAAACTTCCAACTACAATTGCATATGGAACATGAGACATGTTCTCTTCCTCTTCTAGTGTCTTTAGACACTGATCTATAGATAAATTTACACCTATAAGAATAGGAACCCTGACCAATTTACATTCCTACATATTAAAACTCTGCAATATTGTCTTGACACGTTTCCTCTGATTTAACCAAAGTTTCCTATTTTACCTTGTCTCTTTTAATTTCCATGCCCAAAATGAAATTTGCAGCACTAAGATCCTTCATGAAAAATTTATAGGACAACTGAGTTTTAACATCCTAGATAATCTACTTGTCATTTCCTATCAACAACATATCATCCACATACAAGATCAAATAAATAATATGATCACTAATTAATTTGAAATACACACAATGATCCTCTTTGCTCCTTGTGAAGCCAAGTCCCAACATATAGGTATAAATTTTTTGATACCACATCCTTGGTGATTGCTTTAACCCATACATGGACTTGTTCCACTTGCACACTAGCTCTTTCTTTCCCTTCACTACAAATCCTTCTGGACGTTTCATGCAAATTTATTCTTCCAGATCCCCATGTAGGAATGTTATCTTTGCATCCATAAATTATACTTAAAAATAAAACTTAGTAGCAACAAATAAAATAAATCTGATAGAATTTAACTTGGCAACATGAGAAAAAATTTCACCAAAGTCAATTTCGTCTACCTAGGAATAACATTTTGCTACTAGTTGAGATTCATATTTCTCCACTTTACCTTTTGCATTCAACTTCTTCTTAAACACCCATTTTCCACCAATGAGCTTTATTCCAGTGAGAAAATCCACTTGATCCCAAGCCTCATTCTTTTCCAAGGATGTCATTTCTTCAACCAAGACCCTTTTCCATAGTTTTCCATCCTCTTAATCCACTACCTCCCTAATAGTTCTAGGACCATCATCAGTCATAGACAAAGAAATATTTCAACAGTAATCAAGTGGAGTATACCTTTCTGGTTTCCTTATTTCTTGAACTGATCTCTTCAGTATTGTAGTATGATGATCTTCTTCTTCTAGCTATTGTTCTTTTGTAGAGTCTGATTCATCATCCTTTAACTCAAACTCTATTTTATCTGGTTCTTCCTTCGTTGGTAGGACTTTTTGTTTGACAACATATTTGATTTCTCTAAATACCACATCTCGACTATAGACTACCTTCTTAGTTTCTAGTTTTCAAAGATTATAACCTTTCATACCATATTTATACCCAATAAAGATACACTTTTTACCCTTTTTATCTATATTACTCTTGTTTTCCTTTGGAACGTGAAAATAGGCCTCACAACCAAATATCCTAATATGTGTGAGAGAGGGTTTCTTACCAGTTGATACCTTTTGTGGAGTCTTTCCATCCAATGTTGATGAGGGTGATCGATTGCCCAGGTAACATGCAATACCCACTGCCTCTCCCTAGAATTATTTTCCTAACCTAGCACCACTAAGCATGCACTTTGCTTTTTCCATCAACGTCTTGTTCATCCTTTCTGCAAATCCATTCCACTAAGGTGTATATGGAGTAGTCTTATTCCTTTCTATACCACACTTCTTATAGAATTATATGAATTCATTTTCGCAAACTTTCGACCGTTATCAATGCTCAACACCTTAATTATTTTCTTTATTTGATTGTCCACAAGAGCCTTGAAATATTTAAACCTATCAAAGACTTCAAATTTCTTCCTAGGGAAATATATCCAAGTATTCCTAGAGAAGTCATCTATAAATGAGACATAGTACACAGATTTTCCAAGTGATGGGACCAAAATAGGTCCAAACACATCACTATACACCAACTATAAAATTCCCTCTTCCCTCGTTGCACCAAAGGGGAATATTACCCAATTATGCTTCCCATATACACAATGTTCACATAAATTAGAATCTAGAGAGAATTTATGAATACCTTCAATCATATCTTTACCATGTAATAGTCGAAGGCCCTTCTCTCCGAAATGCCCATGTCTTTGATTCCACAACATAGTATTTTCTCCAGAAACTATGGGAGTTTTTTCGTCTTCATATCCAATCTTAGAAAAAAAGAACTATTTCACCCATCACTAATAGTTCTTCCATGCAACTTATATAGAGTTACAATTTGAACTCCATTCAGAAACACCATTTCTCCTCGAACCATGCTGTAGTTTTCTTTGTCAAACACTATTTTTACCCCAACATCATCCATTTTGCTTACAAAAATCAAATTTATGGCCAATCTCGGAATGTGCAGAACACCAAGGAGTGTTCTAATCCTTCCATCCATGAGATTCAACTTGACTTTTCCTCATCCTGTGATTTTGGTTTTCAATTCATCACCTAGGAAACCATCACCTCCATTATACCTTTCATATTCACAGAACCACTCCCTATGAGGATTCATATGAATGGATGCACCTAAGTTAACCATCCATGCCTCATGATCTACATGTGTTCTTGAGGAAGCCAAGTACACATCGCCTTCCTTTTTCATGGAGATTTTTCTTCTGTAGAAGGAGTATCATCAGATCCTTCCCTCTCTCAACACTTTTGGATATACATTTCTTCTTGTAGTTCCCTTCTTTTCCACATCTCTAGCATACCTTTACAAGATTTTTGGGATATTTAGATCTACTCTTATATTTATATATCCCACTTGAGGAATTGGATCTATTTCTTTCCTAGGAGCATCCTCTTACAAATAATGCTTATGTTCTCTATCCTTCCATTTTCTTCTTCCACATATCATCCACCAATAAGGATGAGACCAAATCATCGAAACTTAAAGTAGTTATATTATTACCTGTGTCCAGAACCAGACTATCCCATGAGTCTAATAAAGATCACAATAAACTTATGCATTTGTCTTCATAAGAAATATTAATATCAACAAATAATAACTGATTTACCACTGTATTGAAGGCATTTATATTCTCTTTCATTGAGTCTCCACCTTTCATTATCAGGTTATACAACTTATTCCATAGGAATAGTTTGTTTACCAGGGACTTAGACTGATACAAATTCCCCAGCTTATTCCATAAATACTTGGTCATAGCTTCCCCTAACACATTCAGTAATACTAAATCTGAGAGACAGAACTGAATTGTTCTCTTCTCCTTCCGATCAAACTGGTGGATTACTGAGAGGAGGGGTGGGTGAATCAGTAATGATAAATTATACAACTTATTAATCCTTTAAACCATAATTTATATTCCTTTAACCAATTCGACCATGTTCATATGTCCATCATCAATATATTACTGTATTATAAACATTAACATCCATCAGTGCATAATATACAATAACAAACACATCCACACAATGCACAGTACACCAATATTTAAGTGGAAACCCAATGCGGGAGAAAACCACATAATTCTTTTCTTATATGTCAAGAATTACATTCAAGGAAGCACCAACTTCCAATTCTCTAGCTCCAACTAGAAGGAGGCTCCAACCCCCCTAGTTTCTCAGGATCCAAACTAAAGGAATATCCAACTCCCTAATTCTCTAGCTCTAACTAGAAGGAAGTTACAACCCCCTGGGTTCTCCAGCTACAACCGAAAGGTGTCTACAAGCACCTAGTTATTAGGCTCCAACCTGAAGGAAGATCCGAATCCCTGATTCTCCGACTCCAACTAGAAGGAGGATACAACCCCCTTTCCTTTCCTCGTCCAACTACCCTAAGATATAAGTGTCAAATAACTTATGAAACCACTACCACACTGTCATTGTGAAATATTCCACTATAAATATGTACCAATCTGTGCCAACAACCTGTAACCAACTTGTACTAATAACCTGTAACAATCTATACCAAACAACCTATAATCAACCTATACCAATAACTTCTACCAACATATACCAACAACCTATACCGATAATATTCTAAATAGATCATATCTGATAACATAGATCTCATACCCAATATCACAAGAATACCACTCAAATCATGTACATCTATGTCTCTCTAGTCATGTTCCATATTTGTGCATACCATCATAATATTGTGTAATAAACCCTCACATGGACTATACATCAAACTCTCACTGATATGCATCCTCAAACTAAACCAACAAATTTAGCAACACATCAACCATGTACCACAAAAACCCTCAACCATGTACCAAGAAATACAAGATATGCCTCAACACTCAACCCAACAAGATATACCAATAATAGATACCAAACATATCATCACTGTATTTATGTAGATCTGGCTTATACAACAAGTTCCATACAACCAACAACCTCTCTAGGGAAAATCCTCAAACCCCCATAACCATATCTCATGTAGACAACAATATCCAACTAGACATAAAAATATGGCATACCTTTTGAACCCATAGATAGATCTATTGTACGCGATCACTATATAACTTCTTGGGAGATTGTTTTCAGACTCTAGGGACCTAACATCCTCATATACTCAAATTTTCATGGATTTTACATAAGTGCACATGTTTTTTTGGATGTATGGGCTGATCTGTGTTCTACCTTAGTTCTCCAAAAAAACCCTATAAACCATCGACCCTTCTGGAGACCACAAGGCTACACTACGCATAGAGTGCACAGTGCAGTCTCACCTGAGATGGATTATGGTTGACTGTAGGACCCAAATATATACAGTCATGGAAGGGATGTTTCTCATGGGGATGTGATGCAAACTAATATCCTATTTCAACATTCATTCTACCATTCTATCAATCAAATCTACCATTCAACTATCATTTAACATTCATTCTTCAGAAAACATGTCTAATCTAGTGCACACTACAAATTAACCTTAACATATGCATTCAATTATCCATTCATTAATTATAAATGATAACAACACATTAAGAACACCTTCCACACATTTTACAATGGTTCAGCCCCCTTGGGCTACATCCACAAATATCTTTTTCTTCTTATTATTCTTCATCAAAATAGTGTGTTGCACGCATTACATCATGATTTTGTGATACTCCGTGAGGCTGACCAGTGTCACACCAAGCTCCATAGCTTGCGACCTCACCCTCAATTACAATACATAACTCTCAAAAACTGACTCCATCTGAGATCCATAGCTCTCAACCAAAACTAATGACTGTGACTCAAACTCAAAAAGGTTCTCAAAAGGACTCCTCTTCATATGATAAGACAATGATACCTCCTACATCATATTTATACTACAAAAGGTGGGTAAACAACCTTTACAACATAACCCAAAACCCTAACCCTAGTGGATTAGGCTTGTCCACATAATAACTTCCTTCATGCAGTTGGTATTCATTCCTTACTTTGACTCTATGCTTCTTCTTCTCAATTCCCAACATGTTGCTTCCTTTTCCTTCTTGTGCATTTCTTTCTCCTCGTTTCCTGGCACATGCTCCAACTATCCTCAAAAAAATGTTGCATTGTTCCCAAAATATCCTGCTCCAACAAGCCCCCAACAATTACCTATGGCTCGTCCCGAGCCACTAGGGAAATGTTTTCCTCCTTAACAGAATTTTCCAATTCCTGGAATCGACCTGAAATTTCTTCAGCAGAACTCTTCACTTGTGCACCTTTCTCTGCAAATGACTCCATAGTATACGCAATGAGATGTTCCTTCATCATTTCTTTATCCTCTAACTTAATATTTTCCATCAGTCCCTTGGTTTCATCCATTTCTGTCAAAATATTCTCTGCATCTTCCTATAATGGTTCCAGCCGAGCCTGCCTCATATGCTTCTATGTCTGCACAGTATTTAGCTCTGCCTGTAAATTCTTTAACTCTTGTTTGCTCCTCAGCCTCTCTTGAATGTTCATGGCCTTCTATTTCTGTTTCATCTCCTGCACAACTGTATTGACACTTTTTTCCTTCTGTTCCAGTGCCTTCAAATTTTCATCCTCTTGCATACTTGTCCAAAGTTGTGCACTTTTTTCATATAACTCTACAATGTCCTTAATACTTCATTCCATGCTCTACATTTTCCCTGCAACTTCCTACTCTCTCTGTGAGCTCACTTTTGGTAGCATGCTTGGGTTCAATTGTGCCATCAAGTCCATTATATGACTTTTCCATTTTTCCATCGCCTGCATGATCTTCCCAATTTTATCCTCTGTCTATAAATGCACCCCTTCTTGCACACTTTCTAGAATGTACTTGAAGACTTATTCTATGCACTAATCTATCTAGCCATTGTGTTTATTTTCCAGTTAAGAGTTATGTTTAGCATGTCCTTTATTTCCTTGGTTGTTTGCAACTCTATCACATCTGCGCGTGCTATAGATTGGATTTCTTGTGCGACGCTAACTTATGATTTGTACAATGATTTCGTGGGGATCTTCGCCAATGCCAAGTCCAAGTGAGAAATATCCTTCATCAGTTTCTACAATGATTCTTCGTCCAACTACAACATATCCCTAGTGATGAGAAAGTTCTCTCTTCCTAACACTATGATCTGGATTGTTCCCTACATTGGGACTGTCTATTATTGAACAGTTTGTTGTGGTTCTTCCTTTCATTTCTACTGTACTATGTTCAGTTGCAGTTGCACCAAAGTTTCCTTCAATTTTAATAGTTTATTTATGATCTTCTCTCTTTGCTTCTCTGCATCATCCCATGACTCTCCTACATGGTCTTGTATGTTTTCTTCCACCATCTCTACATCATCTTCTGTAATAGTAAATTCTGGGACATCTTTGTGCGCCTTTATCTTTTTCCTATCTCCTCCTACCTGTAGCATAGTTCTCTTCTTTGGAAGAGTATCTATCTGCACTAAAGTTGTAGGTATCTCTATGTTCGAGATGTCTCCTCTTCCTTGTTCCTCCTGCGCGGGAACAATTGTTTCCTTCTGTGTGCTTCCATTAATCTTCTTCTTTTGTTGTGCTCCTCTGTTGGTGGCTCTGGCGCAATATTTCTCCCACACGGATGGATTCGGGATTGTCTTTTGTTTTCTTGTTTTCTTTATTGTTGTGCTCCCTCCAATATCCTTGGCACACTCAGTAGCCTTTATGGTGTTTGTTTCTAGACTATTGGTTTTCTGCGATGTGTCATCTTGCTCTGATTGTTTCCCCTTTTTCTCCTTCTTTGGAACCATTGGTACTTTCCACTCATCTGGCTAGTCTTTCATATCCCATTGGACTTCCTCGCTAGTGATGAAGTATCTCATATGTAGCCAATTGTTCTTTGGGTCCCTTTTGGCCCGAATCCATACATTGTTCCTTGATACCTGGAAAATTTCTATATCCTTATGCTCCACCAATTTCGGTGGTATCCTCCAAGTATCGACCACCTTTTTCCTGTATTTACTCAAAATACGTCACAAATATACTGGAGTTGGTCTTCCTTTCTCTTGCGACTAATGTATGCCACAATGTTGCATATTGCGTTGTGTGGCACTTTCCGATCTTCTAACAAAATACATTGTATTTGGGGTGTCTCCATCCTATAAATGCTATAAGTATGAGTAACCATGAATAGTGGAACTATGTGCCTAATTCTTGTGCATCCTAACAATCATCCAAAAACAAGTTTAATAAATATGGACTTTGGCTAAGTAAAGTCCCCTTCGTGCACTGCGCGTCGGCTGCTATCACCTTGTTGGTGCCTCTTCTTTTCGACACTTCCTTAGAAATTTGCATGCCATTAGCTTCATTTCCAACCTTATCATGGGTTCATTAATTCTGTTGATTATAATTCTCCTAAACCCTCTCACTATTCCATATGTCTTATTATTCTCTTCTGCTAAGGCCTTCTCCTTGGTTTTATCATCTAGGTAGACCATCTGTGGGAAGACCCGTTATTTTTACAATTAAATCAAAATCAATCGATATTGTCCTATATAGCCACAAAATTCCCCCATATACTAATGCCAATTTTTTTTTATGTAGTTATTCATGTCCTTGCCGCATCCAAAATGAGGGATCTCCAGTAAGTTCATTATCCCTATGTTGTATAAGGTTGTTATCCACTGCTTTGGTTCCAATATTGGGACTCCTGAAACACTGATCCCTTTGCTTTCCATGTATACCTGCGGCTCAAATTCAGGTAATTTATTCCTGTCTACTAGTTCATGATCTTAATACCTCAATTTTTCTACGCATCCTAGCATATTAGGGAGAAGTGTCACTCCTAGTATGTGTAGTAATTATATCATGACTTATGCTTATTTGTTTGGCAACCTCTACATCGTTTGTTTCCCCTTTCCTTTTTCCATCGTGGTGGATGACCCTACTTCCTAGCGTGCATCCTCTTCTTACTCTTCATCTGATTTCGGTTCACATGTAATGTTTTCTACTTGCACTTGGACTTATATTTGTGGTGTTGGCTCTGCGACTAGTTCGGCTTCTACCCTAGGCTCATTTGATTTGGTTCTTTCATCATCTACCCCAATTGTTTGTTGTGGAAATCTCAGACCTAGCTTCTGTGTAGTAGGGTTTTTCTCTTGAGCCCTTGGATCCACATCCATTTCATTTGTTGTTATTTCTTTCTCTTTGGGACTCGCTGGTTTCGGTGATGGGATCGCATCCACGTCTATGACTCCTTCCTATTCACTATGGTTTTCCACTTCTAGTACTTGATATAGTGGTGAAATTATGTTTATGTGGGTTCTCCTTGACATTTGACTCGGTCCTCCAACCTTAGGTTGTTCCATACTTCAAATTCTTGAATCATGGTGTTCTGAAGTGATTTTGAAAAACTTTGGGGATACCTGATCGCTCTATGTGTTTTCTCGAATTTCTATCCTTAGTTCTTCATCTAGTCTAAGACATAATGAGGCTTACCCTTCATATTTTCTCTTTTTATATATCCTGTCATAAATGCTCTGTCATATCCCACTTTTTTGTTTACTGCCTTTTTTTCCGACCATTTCCCAATTCCTCATGTTGTGTTTTCAGTATAGTCATCTTTTTTGTCGTCCAATGTCTTCTGATACTATCATACCTCTTTCTATATTTTGTTACACATTGTATCTTCCAAATGTCTATCTACCCCGATCCATCTACCTACTTATTTTTGTATTTTTCAGATTTTTCCACTTTTTTCTTCCTTTTTCTTCTTTTAATTCCTACTATATACAAAATGTACAAGTCTACTTTCTACGCTGCAACTATTGAGGGTTAGTAGGTCGATTATACCTATATAGTTTCAGTCGACTACCATTCACCATTCCTTGAATTGTGTTTCCTTTTAAATCCTACAGCTGCACAACACCTCCCTCTTTTATAGACTTTATCTCATATGGCCCTAGCCAATGCATTTTAAGCTTCCCTGGGTGTTGCAAGTATTTACTATCATAGAGGAGAACCATATCTCCTATCTTAAATTTCTTCTTCTTGATATGTTTTTCATGCCAAGCTTTATCCTTTTCTTTCTGTACTTCCCAATGGAAACCAACTATAATCCTTTCTTCTTCTAATTCCATAAGTTGAGCCAATATTTCATATGTTGTGCCTCTTTCTTTCATGTTTGTAATGGGTGCAATGCACAGATTAGGTATCAAATACTCCAAGGGAACCATTTCTTCCTGTTCATACACCAATATGAAAGGTGTATTCCTGGTTAGCTTCTTGCATGTAGTTCTATAGACCCATAACATTGTTGGTACCTTCAAATCCCAATCATCCTTGTTTACATTACAAATCTTGGTCAAGGAATTCTCCATTATCTGTTGATTAAGGTTGGTTGTCATTGATGTCAACCCTTGAAGAAAGACCCGTAGCAAAAAGGTTTGGGTAATGGACCCAATATTGTTTGATGTAAATATGACTCATTATTTTTTTGTCATTTTTGATAAGAACTAAATATGGATGAACTCCAAAGTGGTCCCCTTATGGTGAAAGCCCTCACAGGAAGACACTTTGTGGAGTCAGAGAACCCATGCTTAATTGTGGAATAATGAGATGAAGGACAATGAATTTTCTAGGGAAAATATCCTATATGGATAGTGCTTGTCATGTCATTTTCGGTGGTATGTGGAACGTCACATAATTCCTCACGGTTAGAGAGTTATGGCCATGAGAAGTTGGAGACCCCAGGTTTGGGTAATGGACCCAATTTTGTTTGATGGGTAATGGTATGAGTTATGATATATTTTCATATAATACTATTATATATGGATAGTACATGTCATGCCATTTCTATTGGTATGTGGAACGTCACATAACTCCTCACGTTTTGAGAGTTATAGCCTTACGAAGTTGGAGGACCCTCATATGTCATCTAGAAGCCCCAAAATGTCAAAGTAGTCAAAGTGGTTTAAGAGATTTTAAAAGGTGAATAATAAAGTGAAGTAATGAGTGTATTATAATTCAAAGTGAATAAAAAATAAATTATTTCAATAATAAATTTAATGGAGAAATTATAAGTGGACCCAACCCTAAAATAAGGAAAGTGGGCCAAGTGACCTAGAAGATGTTTTTAAGGAAGCTACTTGGA
>WSFP011260261.1:0-54340 GCA_009831015.1 Picea engelmannii | reverse complement strand
GATATGGGATGACACTCTTGGAGGTCCGCAGCCAGACAGCGGCCTCAACAAGCTTCGCAACAATTCCAATTTCAACACTAGCCATGGATCAGGTAACCATTTGTGATCCATTTAATACCATTATTCTTGTTTTTATTGTTAGTATCAGTAGCCAGCAATATCTAAATATTGGTTATTGTAATCACATGATGCAGGAGAAGGGAGTGAGGGAACTGGTGTGAATGGAAAACCGTCTAAATTCTATATTCAACGCTCGCTATCCATGGAAAGCTCTGCGAGTCCGCCGTCTTCACCAACTGCAGCCTCTTCCCCATCCCCTTCCTGTGAGTCATTCCCAAGTGAATGTTTTGATCTGTTTTTTTGTCATTCTTAATAGCATTTACATGTGATGATTAAGATTTATGTGGTGAGAGTATTTTTTCAAAATTGTTTTGGAATATTTTGTTATTTGTATTATTAAGTCTAAAGGCTTACACCTATTGATAATGGGCAGATTTAATAGGGGTTTAGTGCTTAATAAGTTTTCTATGGACAAGATTAAATATGGATGGAATATTCTTAGTAGTCACACAAAATAAATGGCTGTGATTTCAATCATTAACTTCCTAGCTATTATAAAAACATCAGTTTATGTGTTTACTTTTTTACATTTACCTAATCATATTTAAAAATTACTTTGATAGCTAACTGATTGCCACGTAAGTGATTAACAGAAATTAAAATATTAACACCAGATAAATGAAGCCCAACAGTTTATTTGTTAATAGATAATAAAATTTAATTTCATCTTCTCAACCTTTCGGCGTTCACCAGCAGCTATTTTGCTGCTGTGCTAGTTTGTAGATGTTTCAAATCCATAATAATATCCATCTTCATGACACAAAGCAGAAGAAATGAGAGGAGAAGATCAGCTTATATGTTATTTAAAAGTAGTTTCATCTCTTTAGCTATTTGTGTCTCAGTTTTGTGTCTTTAAGTGAACGTTCACTTACATGTGATGATTAAGTCAACGTTTTGATCTACTTTTTGTCAGTCTTAATAGCGCTTACATGCGATGATTAAGATTTCTGTGGTGAGAGTATTCATCAGAATTATCTTGGAATATCTATAATGTTATTTGTAGATGTTTCAGATTCATAATGGGATCCATCTTCATGACAAGAAGCTGAAGAGATGAGAAGAGAAGTTCAGCTTATATGCTATTTAAAAGTAGTTTCATCTCTTTAGCTTTTTGTGCCTCAGTTTTGTATCTTTAAGTAAACGTTCATTTACATGTGATGATTAAGTCAACGTTTTGATCTACTTTTGTCAGTCTTAATAGCCCTTACATGCGATGATTAAGATTTCTGTGGTGAGAGTATTCATCAGAATTGTTTTGGAATATCTATAATGTTATTTGTAGATGTTTCAGATTCATAATGGGATCCATCTTCATGACACGAAGTTGAAGAGATGAGAGGAGAAGTTCAACTTATATGCTATTTAAAAGTAGTTTCATCTCTTCAACTTTGTGTCTCAATTTTGTGTTTTTAAGATGGATGGATCCTATTAGTAACAAATAACACTGGATATTCCAAACAATTCTGAAATAAAAAAGTTCTCATAAGTAACAAATAACACTGTGGATATTCCAAACAAATCTGAAAAAGGCTCTCATATGAACTTATGTATGCATTATTTTTGATAAAAATCAGATGAAATGATATATGGTATTTGAATGAATTGTACAGCTACTCCGCGAGATCGGGAGAACGTATGGAGAGGCGTGTTCAACCCAGGGAGTAACATCAATAGCAAATCAATTGGATCTCAAAAATTCGACAAAGTAGAACCGAACAGTACTACTGTTTATGACTGGTATCATCTACTTCTCTGCGGTGAAATATGTGTTTTTTCTTCTGAGATGAAAAAGAATCGATTCGAAACAATATTTACATGTGTAGACTTAGAAGCCAAATCCCTGCATCATGGATTCCGTATCCCCAGATAAAAAAAATTCCAAGTGAAATTAAATCATTTATCCTTATTACGACTGCTTTACAGAGATATATTATTTTGTTGATATGATTAAATCCTTTAACTTGCAAGCAGGCTTTACAGTGGAGACACGAAAACGAAAAGGGGGTGAGGGCATCTTTCACAGTAATGTACAGAGTTCGCGTATGTTTCAGAGGATATATTTCGTTTCAGTGTGGCATTGTAATGGCCAGGTATTTACATTGTGATAGTAGGCGTAACACGTTATATTGTACACCGTCCAAGTGAACGGAGTGAGGGTGGCAGCCATGATCGTTCTCAGACTGCCACCGCCTCTTATTTTGGTGTTATGTATATTTGAAATAGAGTATACAAGCACATTCCAGTAATTTTCTATATTTTAGAGAGAACCAATTTACACAAATTTCATGCTTTGTTCAAAAGTGCTCCGCACATTTAAGTTTGTTTGTTTCCATTGTAATAGTCTTTAATCAAAATATTTAATCAAAATATTCTTCGTGTACAAATTTCATTTTCATATTAAAATGCTTTTCACGTTTATTTTCATATTATTCAAATAAACAAATGTTTATCATCAAATTATAAGATTGAGAGTACTATTTATATACTAGCACAGCTGCTAACTCACGGTTGAGAACGCTGAAAGGTATTAGGTGAGAACACGTGCCTTCAATATAAAACATCTGTGGTAATTTGTAATCAGTCTATGGTAATATGAAATATTTGGCTGCACGGTTTAATCCTACTTAATCATTTAAACATGACAAACGTGGCAATTACATATCCTCACAGTAATTTTTTAATGTGATTAAGTAAATGTTAATAATTAAACATGTTATTTGATAAATGCAAGAAAGTTATAAACAATAAATCTGACCCATTGATTTTGGAGGACGACTAAGAATATGCCAGCATCTTCAATGCATAGCCAGCATCTTCAATGCATAGCCATCAGATTAGGGTTTAAAGTTAAATAAGGTTAACAATCCTATTTAACTTTTTTACTTTTTATATTATTATTCAAACAAATAAATGTTTTCCATAACATTATATAAGTATTTAAATGCAAATATCAAATTTCAATTATTTACTTTTTATATTATTGTAATTTCTAATAAACAAATAAACACGCAATATAAAGTTATGTGGAAAAAGTTAAATTGGTGGTGATTATAATCAATTTTATTTTATTAATATTATAAAGGTGGTGATTAAATTGTCACAAGGGGTAATATTTGGTCTTATATATGGGATTAAGGTTAAATGTTGTACTAAAAAGTACTCTACTTCATTTAGGACCAAAAAGGATATTAGTTTTATTGAGGATAGTATCTAGGTTGAAATTGTCTTTTGATCCTAGCTTAAGACTTAAAATTATTTTTGATTGGCTAAGAGTTTGTCTTCCTTACAACTAAGTTATGATATGTTTTACCACCTTTAGAAAAAAAAGGTGCTTTAAATTAAATATAATTATTTGAATGGAAATTTGTTTATAATTCTTAGTATTTTGTTTGTCATTGTTTGATGGATAATAGTATTATTAGGAGGCTTTGAGCACTAAGTATGGATCTCGTAGCCCTTGACATGGTTCAGGGAGGAAACGTTTACCTTAGTCAACCTATAAAAAATATTATGAGCATCTAGAAACAATAATGACGCCTCAAATGAATACACATGGCCTTATGTGGGTATTATTAGCTTTTGTGTGTGGATATCGACACCATTAGGAGGTTTAGATAACTAGTTATATGGGTCTAGAGGTCGTCAACATGGGTAAGGGAAAAGATCCAAGTCTTAGACATCAAAGAAAGCTTCTCAACATCCAAATCCAAGAAAGATGAACACGCTTCAAACCACCACACATGACCTCTCTAAGGGATCCATAGACTTTAGAGTAGGGATACAAGGGGGAATGGGAGGTTTTTAGAACTAGGTATGGGCCCTGGGGCCCAAACATGGTCAATGAACGAAACCTAGGCTTGAGGTTCTAAAGGAAGCATTTAGACATCTCGTGAAAATAAATATGTCTCAAGCCATCACACAAGAGGGATATCAATGACATTAGGAGGTTTTAAGCACTATCCATGGGTCTAGAGGCCCTTGACATGGTCATGGGAGGAAACCTAGGCCTTAATGGAAGAGTCTAATCACCCAGGGCCCAGAACGATGTCCCAAACCACCACACATGACCCAGTTGGGATATCCTTCACTTTTGAGTGGGAATATCAAATGATGTTATGAGGTTTTGAATAGTAGGAATAGGTCTCAAGGTTCCTTACATGGTATAGGAATGAAACCTAGGCCTCATTACCTAAAGGAAGTTTTTAAGCATTGAGGACCAACAAAAACACCTCAAACCACCACACATGACCTCTCAAGGTTATCCTTGGTCTCCAAGTGAGGATATATATGACATTAGGAGGTTGTTGACCTCTAGGTATGGGTCTATGGGCCCGAAACATGGTTGGCGGGGGGGGATATTGAGACCTAGGAAATAAAGGGATATTTTCGACATCTGGGGCTATGAATGACGACTTACAAGGGTATCCTTGTCTTTTGACTCAAAATATGGGAACCATTAGGATATTTTGAGCATTAGGTATGAGAATCATGGTCTTTGACATGGTTCAGGAGGAAATGTGGGGATATGACCTTAAAGGAAGCTTTTGAGCATCCATGGCCATGAACAACACCTCAAACCACCACACAAGGCCCATCAATGTAATCCTTCCACTCTAGTGGGGATAGGGGTGCCATTATGATGCTTTGGATACTAGGTATAAGTCTCTAGGACATAGAGATGGTTGAGGGAGGAAACATAAGAATTATTCCCTAAAGGAAGCTTATAAGCATCCAAGATCAAGAACAATGCCTCGATCCACCACACATGACCTCTCATGTAACACCCTCGGTTTTGATCCCAAGAATAGTAATGCATGTGTGTACATGATAAATGGATAAAATCCAAACAATGTAATATGTACATGGTAAATTGATAATAATAAAAATACATCACACACTATAAATACAGAAGGATGAAAGAATGGGGGTCTATTATTCCACTAGAGGGGAAAGAAAGTGAGCTTAGGGGGCTCAAAGGAGAAAAAGAGAGATAATATTATTTTATTGTGACCTTAAGTCCTTAAACCTTAGCCTTATTAATCTTTGTTTTATGTATCCTTAAGTCCTATGAACATTGGGACTAGTTTCAAAAAGAGAGATACGTGGGCTTCTTAGGAAGGCACATGGTTCATCATAATCATGCAAATATATTCCATGATTTTGGTCATTCAAGTGAAATTTTCATCCATTCTATATAGAGGTTGTTCTCTTGGAGCTAAGTTGTCATATTGTGACTATAATAAAATTATGGAAATATTTGTTATGAAAACTATGTGGAAATTATGACCAAGTGCAAGGGAAATTATTGGCATTGAGTAAAATTAATCACTGCTAAGAATCCTTGGAATCCTTGTCAATGAGATTTGTTGGTAAGTCTATGATGGAGCCCTAGAGGGAAGTGGGATAGCCCAAGGTACTACATGGAAAATAAGGGTATCCCATTCCTTAGGTTGTGCATGCTTATTGGGAAAGAGAGTTGGTGGATTGGAATCATTGTAAGAGTTTACAGATTGTGAATTATGAGAAATTGAGTTGTGGAAAGGGGAGTTAGAGCCAGTCATAGGTGGTTTTTTCCCTTGTGGACTCATAGTCTTAGTTCTAGGTGGCCTCATTGTAGAGAGATTGAGTGCAATGGAGATCCTATGGTTAGATGGAATGTCCCTCGTATGTAGTCAATCGATAGTTAATTCCTAGAAAGATAAATGTTATGATTTATTTGTGATTATGTTGATTTAATGTTGTTGATGTTATGAATTGAATTATTGTTTAATTTATTCAGTGATGTCGCATGTTTAAGCTTGCATCTATAATTATGGTGTTGATAACCATTGATTGATTAATTGTGTTTACATAAGTTGAAATTGTCATGTTTGTATGCATTAATCAATTCATAACATGATATTGGTGAATTATGTGTAGTATATTTTGGGAGGTAATATGGGGTACCTAGGGAGGTGCCCAATGGGAATAATAATAGTTAGATAGTTATGTATTGTTATGTATGGAGGCCAATTCTAGTAAATAAGGTCCATGTAATAGTTTGAACACAATAAAGGTGAGAACAATTACTAGAAGGTTCCACCTGTTAGAATATTCATTATCTATAATGTTCCTAGGAGATAGAAAGTATTATATAAAAATATGCAAGCAATGTATTGGAGCATAGTGAAGTATATTGTAATTGATGAACAAACAAGTATTGTTTGAGGAGTGTTATCCTTCCATAAAGATTAATATATGGTGTTACTCTACCTCAAGGGTTTTATCTCATTCTTGTCTTGATTACTTTATGGTAATGCTTGTTTTATTTATGAAGTTAAGTGTTTTCCTATGATATACTTTCATATTTTTTGAGACACTTAAAATTTGGTATTAGAGCACTTTTTTCGGCCAAATAAATTATTTTGGTTTTGTATATTTTCTCAAGGGAAAAAATGGGGTGACACACTTTAGATTAAATTCTAAAACATCATGAGTAGAATTTGGAGAAACCAATTGGATATTTAATTTCTTGAAAACCCACCTAATTTAAAAATAAATAAATAAACATCGTCTGAAACGATGTCTGGGAAGTGAAGTGATCAACATTTTAAAATTAGCAATTTTTAAGGTTTTTTCAGGGACGACCACGCGATTTGCAAATCATATATATTTTGCTAGAGTGCCCATATTTTAGTGAAACCAATGTCATTAGATGCATATTTACTTTGGCATTTCATAATTGTGGTCATAATAGCCAATTAGAGAAGTATAGCCACAAAAACGTCAAGGAGCTCCATTGCAAAGTAAGTTAAATTTTTTTATATATAAACCTAGTTTTTCATTGAAGATTTCTTCCAAGCAAGATGTGGTTTACGGGAAAAAATGATGCCCCTAGTATTGAATAATATATACAAAATTGCAATTCATCATGGAAAGAGAACTGGAAAATTTCTCTACACTTTGGTTTCATAGAAGATGCTCTTGTATGGTGGAAATCATTCAATTTTTCTGAGTTGATGGCACTTTCTGATGAAGCATTTGAAAAAATATTTTAGATAAATGGTATCATGCCAAGAGTAAGGATAAAAAAAGCACCAAGGGTTTATTTTCATATGGAAACTATATATTACACGTTCATGGTTGTATTCATAAAGAAAATGTCATTGTTTCTATTAACCCTAGTTTCCAGCGAAATTTTATCAATGTTCAGTTGGCTAATAGATTGCAAGTTTCAGCAAATAATATGTAAAAAACACAAGTTGAGGGTAATAATATTCAAGTTTTTAAAGATTTGATACTCACCATGGATAGACATGTATTGCATTTTGATTTTGAAGCCAAAGATATGAATGATGTTGATGTTATTCTTGGACATCATTGGATAGATTCAGTGGGTACAATTTGTTGAAACAAAGTTTATTTTTCTTCTCTAAATCCAAACCTTCATTTTTCTCTGGTTATGGAGCCGCCCTTAGTTCTAAAAAAAAGTCAAAAGGTCTTTCGAGATTTTCGGATTTCGGGGTTCCGCTATTCACAAAGTATGTTTTTTAATGACAACTCCAAAGTCCCGGTATCGAAGTCTCGAAAAAGTGATTGTTTAAAAGGAATTGAACAGATTTTAAAGTAATAATTAAAAACGTTAAAGGATTTCTAAGCTTTTCACATGTTCTTTTTCAGCCATCTCAACTTAAGCAGCATTCCAAATGTCCCGACGCGCTTTTCACGAAATACCTTTTAATCATGATTAATTAAGGTTTAAAACATACTTAATAGATCGTTAATCAGTCGTGATTCAGGAAATCAAAGAGTTGGCCTCGAGTCTCCTTAAACCCTGATTCCTGAAGTCGCGAAATTCTTAAAAGCTAATGCTATGTTTATTAAGAAGTAAGAAGGTTTAATGATAATAGATCCCATCGTGATTTCGCAATTCGGGATTTTTTGCATTAAAGAGTCGTCGAAGTCCCGATACTCCAATACATGAAAAGTAAAGACTAACCCATGATCACGATTAATTAAAGGGTTAAAACAAGTGGTTAGAGCCTAAACAAATCCCATCGTGGTTTCACGATTCAAGATTTACTTGTGTCATACCTCTTGAGGACACAATGCTCAAAACTCCGAAACATGAAATCCCAAAAGAATTAAGCACTTAAACGTAACTAAATTAATTTTAAAACGATCATTAAGGGTATTAAATAACTTTTTGTGTTTCGTTATTTGGGAGTTTTCGATGAAATTCCTTTCGAAATCCCAATTTTGAACCGTCGATATGTGGAAGTATCTATAACGGATTAATGGAGATATTTTTTGACATAAGGTGCGTATCTCCAGGCGTATCATCCTCATTAAAGCATTTAATTTTTGTCCCCTGTATCAGTACGCTAAATTTAAGACAGGTTAAATGGAAATAAAGGTTTGTTATTTTGAATTTCATTCTTACTTTCAGACTAGGAACGAGTTACACTCAGAAGAACTCATGCATTTCTTCTCTGCAACAGGTTTTCATTTTAGAACATCATGGCACCCAGAAAAGCGCCTAAGAAGAGTGAGGAGGCATGCAAAAGATCGAATCTGGATGGAGATGTTATATCTGACACTACGCCACATGCTGTGGATTTAGTCAAATCTGGAGGCAGATTTTTGAAACCTTAGACTATGAGATTAGGAATTGCCTCGACGATTTCGGAAATGAAAGGACTGAAAATAAACTCAGAGACATAGCAAAGTCTGAGCTTCACAAAATAGCCACACGGCCGAAACTCATGCCATACAATGACATGATAAGCTGGGCTTTAGAGAAAACTGACATTCAGACAACGAGCATTCTAAACAGCGAATAGGTCGTCGGTGGCTCGTTCAGACCCGAGCACATCCAAGTAATGTATAAATTGCCCCCTACTTCTAAATACATTTATAATGTTGAATTCGTAGCGGAATTTCAAAGAAAGGAGTGTACAGAATTCGATCAAACATATCCAGGTATAATCAAAGAATGGTGGGGAATTCTAGCGAGATTTAGAGCTGATACTCATGGCAGTTATGTCGCAGCTTCGTTAAATGAATACATGGTTTATATAGCTTTGATGCTATGTAGAATTTTCGGGAAGAAAAACCCTACCCATTTCCCTGCAGAATGGGTGCCACTTATACACGAAGTAGCCGAGGGTTACAGTTTCAACTGGGGTAAAATTTTATCAGATAATCTAACTAAGGAGATTATAGAGTACCAAACGACAAAATCAAAAGGCCGACCTGCATCATTTTACATGTCTGCATATATTATGGATGCTATATGTTACATGACTCCTTTCCCCTTGATGAATTGGACCTGGAACCCAGCCTGCGCGGAGCCCATTCATGTTTATCACTCTAAACTATGGGAGGAGAATGTTAAATATTTCTTTTACGAAATCTGTCACTACGTAGTGATACCTTTGCACCAAATCTTGTATGGTTATGCACCCCTTCATATTTCATAAGCAATTGTGGGAAACCTTAAGGCGATTGCAGATTGGTTTATTGAAGAGGTTTTCTCCTATGTCAGGGTTTTCGGGTGCTCGATTCCTCCTCGTGCACTTCTGAAATTCCTTCCCGACAGACTGGTGTGCATGGAGGTGGCCTACCAAATAATAACAAGTGGCATCGGCATAGAATTTAAAGCAGCTCAGAAGAAGTTCTGGCCACTTTTTCCTGTACAGATTGGGAAGTGTTCACTGCTTAACTTTGGTCATTCCAAGGTTAAAGCTGCAGCACTGGAAGACATCAAATTGGTAGATCTTGAACTCAGAAAACATGACCCTTATCAAATTGTAGGGAATCATCTTGCTCATTGCAGTATGAAAATCTACGAACATGAAGCTTCTACCCGCGACGACATGTTCAAGGGAGCCATAACCTATGAGGAAATATTAGACAGAGATCAGACATTACCACCCGACCTACAGACCAACTTTATGACTTTCAAAAACCACGGGCGAAGTATTTTTCCGAAGATACTGCAGGGAGAATCAACGACTCCTCCTCCAGCTCAGGGAAGTACTCCCCTAGGTTTCGGATCAGAGGCTCATGATAAAGGGACTGCAGAAGAAAATCTAGAGAATACTGAAGCATATTCACAGAAAGTAGAAGCTTCACAATCAAAGAATCCAGGGTCTGAAACGAGTTCCAAATCCGAGACCCCTTCAAAGTCAAGTCAAACGATTCCTCCTTTATCATCAACTATTCCTACTGATATCCCTAAAACAGCAGGAGAAAATCAATCTAAAGAGTTGGGTAGCCCTATTACATCATTGACTCCTTTACAGTGAACTTTTGGGACTCCTCATCTAGAAGTCATATATGCAAGTGACCTTAATCCTATCTCTAGAGAAGAGATACCTTCCTCTGATTACTTTTTCAGTAAGAAGAGGAAAGTCGTAGTAAAACATGACATGCATCCGAGAGAAGGCACAATGGTGAAGAAACACAGAGTGCTCGTAGATGGGCAGAACCTAGAAGAGGAAGATTTCGCCACAGAAGTAGTAGGCTCTATGGGAGCTTTGGCGATGACCAATTTATTCGTTGACTCCCTCAGAACAAGGCTGAAACAAAAAAATCAAATGATAGCTCAGTTGCAGGACCAAATAAAGCACACAGAAAATAATATTCGAGAGGAGGTAAATCAAAGAGATGAACACACCAGAATTGTTGACAAGCAAGAAATGCAATTGTTGAAGTCTAGTTTAGATGAAGCGAACAATCAGATGCAAGTGAGTCAAGTACAGGTTATTCGGCAGGAAGAATTAGTGAGATAGCTGCAACCTGAGTTGAAGTCCCTTAAAGGACAAGTTCTGAATATAACAACATTTCAAGCCCAAGTACTAGAGGTGCATGAGAAACTACAAGAACAACAACAAAACATGCTTTCTAAAATAGAAATCGTTCAAAACTACTTCCTGGAAATAAGCCACTCACTGGATAATATTGCTTTCAGAGAAAAAGAGGCTATGGCAGCTCGCACTGCTTTTCAAAATTCAATAGCATTTTTTGCTAGAGAGGAAGTACAATCCACCCCAAAGATGATTTTAGAAGAACAGATCAAGGGAGACATCATATTAAAAACATGGGAGGCCAATATTGTCGAAAGCAAGAAAATGGCAAGAGAAGTTAAGAAAGAATGTGAAGAAGTGTTTGATCAGCTAGATACAAAAACACTAGGCATTGGTAAAGGTGATTGTCTTGGGCTATTAGGACAGATCAATGTTGTAAGGAATCAACTACATATCAAGGAGAGTTGGAATGAAGCCCAGCTCGAGATTTCACAATTGAAACATCTTGACATCACCCAAATAGATAAGTGATAATAAAGTTGAATCTACAGTTGTAGTCGACAAAGTTTGAAAAGGGAAAAATTGAAGACAGGCTGCCCCAAATTTAGAGGAAGTTGTATGTGTTTGAAGCAAAGGATACTATAGAACCTTCCAAGATTTTGGTGCAGTTTCTAGACAAGTGCGTCGAGTGTTATGGACCAAGCGAAGGAAGCACTTCAAAGAAATGATGAAGTAGCGCATGTATGCTCATTTTTGTCCAGCTGTTAGAAAAGTAAAAAGTAACCGAGAAAACGGTTCAAATTTGTATTTTGTAACCATAGCACTGAGGAGATTAGGAGAATACCAATCGTCTAGGGTTGATGATTTTCTTTGTATAAATACAATTTTGAAAGAGATACCAAGGGATTTTTCCTTGGCCGATTGTAGCAGAGAAATTTTTCATTTGCCAGAATTAATACAAATGCAAATCAAAGACTCTAGATCCCGTCAAGTTTGACTTATGTGTTCCTCTGTTATTTCATATTCAACATCATTTCTTACATATCTTTGATGAACGCTTAGCTGCAATTTAGTACAACCTCTACTATGGTGATTGATTATTTTATTCATCTAATTGTTTACAGTTTTTCCTCTGTTTTGGCTATCAGCAGGTACAAGACCTGTGAATTACTTAGATTTCTATATCTTATGCTTCATTAAATTTTCTCTTATCTATTTTCTTCTTCTGTCACAAAGTGAGATTCTTCCTTGGTTGATGCCTCACCTTGTTCCACATCTTTATGTTTTCTTTCATTTCATGCATGCTTTTCAGTTTAACTCAGATACGGGAAACAACCTTTGATTTTGTTATACTATTAATTCCAAATTTTGGGAATTTTTATTACATAATCTAAATAGAAACAACAACCTAAAAAACAACAAGTCTTTAAAACTCTCTTCCCTCCATGACTGTACCTATTACGAGACAATCCAATATCAAACTCGGTCTTTCAGACCAGACCAGTATCGCTTTAACTCTTTTTAACACCATCTTAAAAACTTCTACCACCCGGGTTGAACTTGAACGTTCATGGGTAACCATTAAGCAGGACATTAGTGTCCAGGAACAATTGGAAGCTAGACAAAGACAACTCAGAAATCAGCCATAACTCCTTTTCCCTTAAGAGTTGTCATTCCTTTATTTATATCATAGACCCTCTTATTTTCGGATGCCTAGACTTTATACTTTTAAGCCTTAAGTATAAACTTTGGAACAACATCTTTTTGGCGCTGTTGCCGGGGAGGGAGAAACGAAATTATTTTCCCTGGGAGAACGACCTTCATAAGTTTCCTTCTTTGATAGTGAACAAAGACTGAACACATTATTAAAGGCTAAATTTTATTATTCACTTGGCGACTCCACAGTTTTAAATAAGCTGGCATCTGGTCGAAAGAACACCAGAGAAAACCCAGATGAAAGGCAGACCTCGCCTGTTTTCGACCCTGAAAAAATACTAAAACCAAGAGGATTCCTTAAGCAAGCTACTGTGGTTTACCAACCTAAATCCACACAGTCCAGGGCTAAGATTCCACTTGAAACCATAAACCCTACATTAGTTCTACCCGAAACAAAGATTGAACCTCATTCAACTATCTCCGGTGAAAGAGAAGGTGAGACTTCTACAGTAAAGTTTGTTTCGATTGATATCCCATCAGCTCCCGAACTAAATTTCCCAACCTCACAAAGTCTAGAAGAATATACCACCCACTCGAATTCAACCCCTACAGGTTCTCTCGTCTACATTTCTTGCAAGTCAGAAGAACCGAGTCCCTGTATCCTGTTTCCCCCTTTTCCAGTCTTTTCGTCTTCTAATAAGCGGTTCTCGGAATCTTTTTTGCTTCATCCCGAAGAAGCTAAAGGATCAGTATACATCTTTGAAAACCCTCTTTATAACGTACCGGTTTCCTCTCCTAGAATATCTATGGCAGCTGTCGGAGGAGGAGGAGGGGGCGGTCAAGGTCCACCCCCACCCCCACCCCTTAGGGTTTTCGCTAAAGTAGCTGCCAGATACGCTCCTTTGGTCCTCCCAGTACCTCTTCATGATTTACCTGAAAACTACATGAAAAACCTACCTAAGTTTACAAGGGAGGGAGACTTAACCGCAGCTGAACATATAAATTTTTTCGATCAATTCGCAGATATTCTCGATCTCGAGCATGAAGACGTATATTCACGGTTGTTTGTTCAAACTTTCGAAGGATAGGTGAGAACCTGGTTTCGAAGTTTGCCCGCAGATTCAATATTATCCTACGATGCGTTAGAAAACTCTTTTCTCAGACAATGGGGTGAAAGGAAATATCACTTATATTATTTAACTGAGTTTGGGGATTTAAGGAAGAAAAATTCAGAAATTGTTATGGAATTCATCCAAAGATTTAATAAGTTATATAACAAGATACTAGTTGAAGTTAAACCTTCCTAGCCCACAGTAAAAGTAACATTTGCTGGAGCTTTCGAACCTGATTTCACATTGTTATTAAGAGAAAGGAGAGCAGTCGAACTTACCAGAATGCAAGACGATGCCGTAGAGATTGAGTCAAATATGATGGCTTCTGGTAAATTAAAGGCAAAAGTGGAAATGGGAAACAAAGAGATTAAATGATTCAAGGAACAAGCCGGACCCTCCGGATTTGGGAGGTCTACAGATGACAAGATGGATGATATGGCAAAGATAATTAAAGAACTTTCAAATAAAATTTCAAAGATGGAACTAGATCAATCTAAAGCAGATTAGTTTGTTAAGAGAGAATTTAGGAGGAACCCTAATCCCCAAGTACAACAAAGACAAATTAAAAATGAAGATCAAAAGGTTCAGACTCCTTTAAAAAACAAAAATTTTATAGGAGGTAATGACATGCAAGAATTTGAGGATTTAGAAGAAGATATTAATAATCTCGGTGATGATTGTTATCAACCTCATTTAACTAGACAATATTATGAGAGGTCTTTAAAAATAGAACATCGGTCTAATGAGGATAGCAATACAAATAATATAGAGGATCCTGCTTGCCAGGGAATTTCCGATACTATAATGGTCGAGCTCCAAAACAAGTATAATCTAAGGTCTAAAACTAAAAACATGACAACCACCCAACCAAAGAAAATCCTGCCGAGAGGCGAAGTATATGAACCAGCTCCAAAGGAAACTGAAACACAGAACACCAGGACAAAAGGAGTTGACTCACAAGGTGCCATAACTAAGACAGTCGGAACACAAACGACAGGAACAAAAACAACTGAAAATAAAGCAATACAAACAAATAAAGCAGAAAAGAAGGAGACCGAAGTAACAATTAGAGAAACCGAAAAAACTATAGGAGGTTTCAGCCTTGAAAATGAGATTAACAAAATCAAAATATCGATACCTCTGGTTGAACTAGCAAAGAATCTCGTTTATCGAAAAAAAATCACCAAAATGATAAGTCTTTCATATATGGGAAGTCAAGATGACGTTATAAATTTGGAAGATGATAAGCCTAATATAATTTTTGGTATGCATTTTGAAGGGGCCAGAGATACCATTGCTCCCTTCTACATTACACTAAATGTGCACGATCGTCTGCTACATAACTGCATGCTGGATTTTGGAGCCTCGCATAACGTGATGCCCAAGGCTATTATGGATAGACTTGGCCTCAAAATTACCAGGCCGTACGGAGACTTGTATTCGTTTGATTCGAGGAAAGTTAAATGTGTGGGAATGATCAAAGACTTGGTAGTAAATCTTGCACAGATCCCAGTAAAACATGTTCTGATGGATGTGGTTATTGTTGATATACCTCTGAAGTATGGTATGTTATTATCCAGGTCTTGGGGTGCTAATCTTGGAGGATCCCTTTAGTTGGACATGACATACGCCACGATTCCCATTTTCTGAGGACAGATCACTTGATTGTACCGGGAAACATGGTTGGCATACATGGTAAGTGATCCACATAATCCTAGTAATTACCCTGTTTATGTAGCTGATCAAGATCTTGGAAATTGTACTTTATCAATTGATGACGATATAGATGAATGTGTTGAAGATGTCACAGAAAAAAATAAAACATAAAAGGTAAAAGAAAGTGTATATAGTACTGGAATCTGGAAAATGTATTTCGATGGTGCTTCGTCATGTGAAGGAGCAGGCACATGAGTACTCTTTGTAGCACCTGGAGATGAGTTTATCATTCATTTCTCTTACAGACTACAGTGGGACCTAGACTACACAAATAATGTATGGGAATACAAAGCCCTGTTTTTTGGATTAGAAGACGCCAGAAAATTAAACATAAAAAACTTGGAAGTCTACGGAGATGCGGAATTAATTTTGAAACAAGTAAATCGGCAGTATCGGGTCAAGCACCCGAGATTGAGATCTTATAGAAAATGCACGTGGGATTTAATGGAAATTTTTTTCTCGTCAGTTAACGTTCATTACATTCCTCATACAGAAAATCTGCAAGTTGATTCGTTAGCCAAAGCAACCTCAAATTTTTCACCTCCTACAACTTTAAAACTTAAGTATCACATAGAAATAAGACACAGACCCTCCATACCAAACAATATTCAACACTGCCAGGTGTTGAAGATGATGAACAGATCAGAAAATTCCTCGAAATGGTGGAAGACTTTGTTGAAATGCACATCGACCAAGAAAACCAGAACAATCATACTTAGATTATGCAAGAGGGAGAAGATCCTCAAGAGTTCCAAGATAAGATCGCAAATCATCGCATGTTAGTACTAAAAAATAATCAAATCCCTAAAGGTCTAATTCCCCTAGAAATATTATTCGACCATGATGATATGCCATTGAAATCTACATTGCAGCCTCAGCCAGAGGAAGTCGAAGATTGCAATATAAACACTAAAGAAGAACCTAGAATGGTAAAAATATCAAAGTATCTTCCTCCTGAGATGAAAGGTAAGTATACAGACTTACTCGGGCGATATAAAGACGTTTTTGCATGGTCCTATGATGAGTTGAAAACCTATGACACCACTGTGATCGAACGCAAGATCCCTTTAAAGCATGGTGTTAAACCTTTCAGACAGAAGCTCCGGCAAATCAATCCTATATTATTTCCCGTGGTCGAAAAGGAAGTAAAAAAACTCCTAGATGCCAAAATAATTGCACCACTCAGGTACTCTGAGTGGGTAGCCAACCTTGTCCCGGTCTGGAAGAAGAGCAAATAAATCAGACTGTGTGTAGATTTTAGAAACTTAAATAAATCATCTCTTAAAGAAAATTATCCACTACCCAAAATGGATCATGTCTTAGAAAAAGTAGTCGGAGCAAATAGGATGTCCGTGATCGACGGTTTTTCCAGTTACAATCAGATTGTTGTCAATGAAGACAATAAAGAAAAAACAGCCTTCACCACCCCTTGGGTACATTTATGTATGACAAAATGCCATTTGGTTTAATGAATGCAGGTGCTACTCTCTAGCGGGCTATGGATATTGCCTTCATCGGTGAAAGAGATAAATTCATGGTTATTTATCTTGATGATCTGACCGTTTTTTCTAAATCCGATGAAGATCATCTGATACATCTCAAGAAAACGTTCGAGAAATGTCATAAATTTGGTTTGTCTCTAAATCCCAAGAAGTCTCACTTTGCAATGCAAGAAGGTAAACTCTTGGGCCATATTGTGTCTCAGGATGGAATTAAAATTGATCCTAAAAGGGTCGAAGCTATACACACTATAAATATTCCTAGAAATGTAAAAGAAATTCAGTCGTTTTTACGAAAAATAAATTTTTTGAGAAGATTTATCCCGAACTTCGCTGAAATCGTAAAATTGATTACATATATGCTCAATAAAAACAGTGAGGTTAAATGGATGGTCGAAGCCAAAACATCGTTTGTGCACATCAAGATAATTATAGGTGAAGCACTTGTATTGGCAAGCCCTGATTATCTCAAGGAATTTTTTATCTTCTCGTTTGCATCCAAACACACAATCGCAACAGTACTTCTACAAAAGAACAAAGAAGGTTTCGAGCAACCAATAGCATTCTTCAGTAAAAGCCTCAGAGATGCAAAATTGAAATATGACATAATGGAAAAGCAGGCATACACTATGGTGAAGGCACTAAAGGATTTCAGAACCTATGTATTACACTCTAAGATAATTTCATATGTACCCACCAGTTTCGTTAAAGACATATTGGTTCAACCTAATAACGACAGGAAGAGGGGTTGAAGGCTTGCTAAGATTCAAGAATTCGATTTAGAGGTGAAACTGACAAAGCTCATAAAAGGACAAGGTTTAGCTAAGCTACTAGCTGAGTCAAATTTCAAAGCGCTTGGTATAAATAATCTGCAAGAGTATGAAGGATGTACGGATATGGACGAACTCGATGACCAAATAGCTACAACCAATATAGAAGAAAAGTTTACAACTTCAGTTTGGTACAAAGATATAGTATCTTATCTTCTGACCTTGAAATGCCCAAGTGATATGACTCCATCTAAGGCTAGAACATTGAAATTTCATGCGGTGAAGTATTGTATTTCAGAGAGCCAATTGTATTGGAAAGACCCTCTAGGCTTTCTACTGGTCTGTCTAGTAGAATCAGAGACTGAAAAGGTCATAAATGAATTCCACAATGGAGTGTGCGAAGGACATCATGCGTGGAGAGAAAATACTTATAAAATCCTGAGAGCGGGATATTATTGGCCTAAATTATTCGAAGATGTAAATGCCAAAGTCAGAGCCTATAATTCATGCCAATTATTTGCAGGCAAGCAAAAACTCCCAACACTACCTCTGGTCCCGGTTAAAACGAAAGCTCCGTTCCAACAATGGGGTTTGGATTTTATAGGCGAAATTAATCCACATTCTAGCGCACAACACAAATGGATCCTGACCGCTACGTATTATTTCACCAAACAGGTAGAAGCTATTCCAACTAGAAAATCCACAGATTCAGTGGTGATAGACTTCTTGGAAGAAAACATATTATCTAGATTCGGCTGTCCCCGAAAGATAGTTACAGATAATGCCTAAGCATTAAAATCTATGGCAATGGTCAGCTTTTGCCAAAAGTACAATATTATATTGGGTCACTCCATGACATACTACCCCCAAGGCAATGGGCTTGTTGAATCATCAAATAAACGCTTAATTACCATAATTAAGAAGGTGTTGAACGAAAATAAAAATTCCTGGCATGTGCATTTGAAATACGCCTTGTGGGCAAATCGGATAGGCACCAAGAAATCAATTGGCACTTCTCCATTTCAAATGGTATACGGGACTGACGTGATATTACCCATAAACCTGGCTCTACATGTGATGAAACTTTGGCAAGATGAAAAAGAGGAACCAAACCATGTCATAAGAAGAATAAATCAATTGATTGAAGTTCAGCAGAATAGGGCTGAGGTGGATGAAAGGCTGCAGAAATATCAAGACAACATGAAAGCATTGTTCGATCATAAGGCTAAGAATAGGGAATTCCTCCCTAGCGATTTGGTTTTGAAATGGGATGCTAGGAGGGAAGACTCGACAAAACATGGAAAATTTGATCATATCTGGTATGGACCATTCAAAGTCACGGCTTCTGAAGGGAAGAACTCATTTCTGCTAGAAAATTTGGACGGTAAAATCCTCAATGCCCCTATCAACGGGCGTTATTGGAAGCACTATATGCAATAAACAAATTCCAAAATTCCACTGTATATATTGGTTTGTGTTTTCTGTTTTTATAGTTTTTCGGTAAGTTTTAATTTCACCGCAAATAAAGCAGGTTAGTGATCTCCTAGAAATAGAGATATAAAATATTCGACACATTGAATTCTATAAATCTTAAAACCCTGACACTTTTCATCTTGTCTTCTTGCAGGATTTTGGTCTACAACCCAAACATCAAAAATAAGAAAACGGATGGTCACGTATCGACTCGCTCGAAACAGGTGATAAAAAATAATTTACTAAGATGAGAACGAAGTGGTAAGGCAAGGTATGAATTTCTGAATTGTCTAGATTTCAAATGAATATCCCCTAGGTGCAACAATGGTCCCAGGAGTATGAACATTTTCACCCGAGGTATCATCAAAAGAACGAAATTCTTTATGTATCATAAAGGTTTCCCCTGGATAAGATAAAAATAAGTAAAAGAAACATGAGAAGTAAAGTGACCTCAAAAAGAGTTCCAGGAGTCAGGATTGTGTTGCCACAAGTATGTTTATGAAATCCAAATCGTTCTCTGTCCTCCTTTTTCAATTCGTGGTATTTTCCCCTTGACCCCAGATGCCCTCCCATGATTTCCACAGAGGAAGGAGAGGTTACACTTTAGCTCTGAAGGCCGATGAACAAATCTTTAAAGGAAAGGCAAGTCCTCATGATTCCTCAAACTCTTACTGAACAAAGATATGTATAGGCTAATCCTAACTCCCTGGGTTCTTTTAACAGGTTCTAAAAACTTTTTAGTCTTGCTCAAAAGAAGGTCCCTGGAAATAAAATCCCCCCATAAGTTTTTGTGTAGACTAAGATGTTTTGAAGGCTGAAAAGAAACTGATCCAGAGTAATCAAAGTGAGTTGACAGATCTTTGTTGCAAAATTATACACATATATCACCCCTAGTATACTTTATACTAATTGATTGCCCCCACTTCAGGTCAAAGAAAGTATAAGACGGATGGTGAAAGGAAATTCAAAAATTGATTGTCCCCATCTAGTCCAAAAAGAGATGATGAAAGGAAATTCATAAAATGATTGCCCTCATCTCAGCATTTAAATGCAAAATCACAATTTGAAGTGGTGAAAGGAAATTCAATAAAGGGAATCAGATAACTTCATTGGGGTACTGAACAGGCTCGCTGGTAGTGAAGCAATGTCTAAGATATTTGTAAGGTTGTTATACATGAATTATATTGTACTCTAGTAAATTAGTTTTCTTTGAAACCCGATCTACATCCCAAGTTCGCACAGGACTCCCTGATTAAAAACTTTAAAATTGCTTCACCGTGAGGCAAGCAAAATCAACAGAACCTATTAAAATTCCTAAGGTTTTTTGGATTATCTTAGGCGGACCAAAAATCAGTATCAGGAAAGAGGAAGTCAAATGGCCTAAAATTGAGATTAGAGAGCAATTGGGTTTCGAAAGCTTTCAGAGATAAAGATGAAACCCCCATTTTTCCTCTGCACCTTCTTCCTGAAAAAGTTTTTGAAACAAACTAATGACTCCATTTGCCCAATAAAGGCACGCGGTCTACTGTTCTTCTCGTCCCGCAGGGAGACGAGATCCCTAGATGGAGCCTTATGTTGAAACAAAGTTAATTTTTCTTCTCTAAATCCAAACCTTCATTTTTCTCTGGTTACGGAGCCTCCCTTAGTTCTAAAAAAGAGTCAAAATGTCTTTCGGGATTTTCAGGTTTCGGGGTTTGGCTATTCACAAAGTATGTTTTTTAATGACAACCCCAAAGTCCCGGTACCGAAGTCTTGAAAAAGTGATTGTTTAAAAGGAATTGAACAGATTTTAAGGTAATAATTAAAAACGTTAAAGGCTTTCTAAGCCTTTCACATGTTCTTTTTCGGCCATCTCAACTTAAGCAACATTCCAAATGTCCCGATGCGCTTTTCACGAAATACCTTTTAATCATGATTAATTAAGATTTAAAACATACTTCATAGATTGTTAATCAGTCGCGATTTGGGAAATCAAAGAGTCGACCTCGAGTCTCCTTACACCCAGATTCCCGAAGTCGCGAAATTCTTGAAAGCTAATGCTATGTTTATTAAGAAGTAAGAAGGTTTAATGATAATAGATCCCATCACGATTTCGCGATTTGAGATTTCTTGCGTTAAAGAGTCTTCGGAGTCCCGATACTCCAATACACAAAAATTAAAGACTAACCCCTGATCACAATTAATTAAAGGGTTAAAACAAGTGGTTGGCACCTAAATAAATCCCATCATGATGTCGTGATTTGGGATTTACTTGTGTCATGTCTCTTGAGGACATGATGCTCGAAACTCCGAAACACGAAATTCTCAAATAATTAAGCACTTAAACGTAATTAAATTAATTTTAAAACGAGCATTAAGGGTATTAAATAACTTTTTGTGCTTCGCTATTCGGGAGTTTTCGATGATATTCCTTTCGAAATCCCAGTTTTGAATCGCCGATATGTGGAAGTATCTATAACGGATTAATGGAGATATTTTTTGACATAAGGTGTGTATCTCCAAGTGTACCATACCCATTAAAGAATTTAATTTTTTTTTCCTGTATCGGTACGCTAAATTTAAGACAGGTTAAAGGGAAATAAAGGTTTGTTATTTTGAATTTCATTCTTACTTTCAGACTAGGAGTGAGTTACACTCAGAAGAACTCACGCATTTCTTCTCTGCAATAGGTTTTCATTTTAGCACAAACATCATGGGACCCAGAAAAGCGCCAAAGAAGACTGAGGAGGCAGGGGAAAGCTCGAATCTGGATGGAGATGTTATATCCGACACTACACCACATACTGTGGATTCAGTCAAATCCTGGAGGTAGATTTTTGAAACCTTAGACTATGAGATTAGGAATTGCCCTGACGATTTCGGAAATGAAAGGACTGGAAATAAACTCAGAGACATAGCAGAGTCTGAGCTTCACAAAATAGCCACACAGTCGAGACTCATGCCATACAATGACATGATAAGCTGGGCTTTAGAGAAAACCGACATTCAAACAAGGAGCATTCTAAACAGTCAAGAGGTCATCGTCGACTCGTTCAGACCCGACCACATCCAAGTAATGTATAAACTGCCCCCTACTTCTAAATACATTTATAATGTCGAATTCGTAGTGGAATTTCAAAGAAAGGAGTGTACAGAATTCCGTCAAACGTATCCAGGTATAATCAAAGAATGGTTTGGAATTCCAGCGAGATTTAGTGATGATACTCATGGCAGTTATGTCGCAGCTCCGTTAAACGAATACATGGTTTATATATCTTTTATGCTATGTAGACTTTTCGGGAAGAAAAACCCTACCCATTTCCCTATAGAATGGGTGCCACTTATACACGAAGTAGCCAAGGGTTACAGTTTCAACTGGGGTAAAATTTTATACGATAATCTAACTAAGGGGATTGCAGAGTACCAAATGAAAAAATTGAAAGGCTGACCTGTATCTTTTTACATGTATGCATATATTAGGGATGCTATCTATTACATGACTCCTTTCCCCTTGATGAATTGGAGCTAGCACCCAGCCTGCGCAGAGCCCATTCATGTTTATCACTCTAAACTATGGGAGGAGAATGTTAAAGATTTCTTTTACGAAATTTGTTTCTACGTAGTGATACCTCTGCACAAAATCTTGTATGGTTATGCACCCCCTCGTATTTCAGAAGCAATTATGGGAAACCTTAAGGTGATTGCAGATTGGTTTATTGAAGAGGGTTTCTCCTATGTCAGGGTTTTCAGGTGCTCGATTCCTCCTCATGCACTTTCGAAATTCCTTCTCGACAGACTGGTGTGCAGGGAGGTGGCCTACCAAATAATAACAGGTGGCATCGACACATAATTGAAAACAGCTCAGAAGAAGTTCTGGCCACTTTTTCCTGTACAGATTGGGAAGTGTTCACTGCTTAACTTTGGTCATTCCAAGGTTGAAGCTGCAGCACTGGAAGACATCAAATTTGTAGATCTTGAACTCAGAAAACATGACCCATATCAAATTGTAGGAAATCATCTTGCTCATTCCAGTATGAAAATGTACGAACATGAAGCTTCTCCCTACGACAACATGTTCAAGGGAGCCATAACCTATGAGGAAATATTAGACAGAGTCCAGGCATTACCACCCGACCTACAGACCATCTTTCTAACTTTCCAGAAGCACAGGCGAAGTAGTTTGTCGAAGATACTGCGGGGAGAATCAAGGACTCCTCCTCTAGCTCAGGGAAGTACTATCCCATGTTTCGGATCGGAGGCTCATGATAAAGGGATTGCAAAAGAAAATACAGAGAAGACTGGAGCGTCTTCACAGAAAGCAGAAGCTTCATAATCAAGGAATCCAGGGTCTGAAATGAATTCCAAATCCGAGACCCCTTCAAAGTCAAGTCAAACGATTCCTCCTTTATCATCAACTATTCCTACTGATATCCCTAAAACAGCAGGAGAAAATCAATCTACAGAGTTGGGTAGCCCTATTACATCATTGACTCCTTTACAGTCAACTTTTGGGACTCCTCATCTGGAAGTCATATATGCAAGTGACCTTACTCCCATCTCTAGAGAAGAGATACCTTCCTCTGATTACTTTTTCAGTAAGAAGAGGAAAGTCGTAGTAAAATAGGAAATGCATCTGAGAGAAGTCACAATGGTGAAGAAACACAGAGTGCTCGTAGATGGGCAGAACCTAGAAGAGGAAGATTTCGCCACAGAAGTAGCAGACTCTATGGGAGATTTGGCGACAGCCAATTTATTCTCAGTTGACTCTCTCAGAACAAAGTTGAAACAGAAAAAACAAATGATAGCTCAGTTGTAGGACCAAATAAAGCACACATAAAATAATATTTGAGAGGAGGTAAATCAAAGAGTTGAACACGCCAGAACTGTTGACAAGCATGAAATGCAATTGTTGAAATCTAGTTTAGATGAAGTGAACAAGCAAATGCAAGTGAGTCAAGTACAGGTTATTCGACAGGAAGAATGAGTGAGACAACTACAGGCTGATTTGAAGTCCATTAAAGGACAAGTTGTGAATATAACAACATTTCAAGCCCAAGTAGTAGAGGTGCATGAGAAACTACAAGCAGAACAACAAAACATGCTTTCTAAAATAGAAATCATTCAAAACTACTTCCTGGAAATAAGCCACTCACTACATAATAATGCTTTCATGGAAAAAGAGGCTACAGTAGCTTGCGCTGCTTTTCAAAAGACAGTAGCATTTTTTACTAGAGAGGAAGCACCAGCCACCCCAAAGATGACTGTAGAAGAACAGATCAAGGAAGAAATCATATTAAAAACATGGGAGGCCAATATTGTCGAAAGCAGGAAAATGGCAAGAGAAGTTAAGAAAGAATGTGAAGAAGTGTTTGATCATCTAGATATAAAAACATTGGGCATTGGTAAAGGTGATTGTCCTGGGCTATTAGGACAGATCAATGTTGTAAGGCATCAACTACATATCAAGGAGAGTTGGAATGAAGCCCAACTCGAGATTTCACAATTGAAACAGCTTGACATCACCCAAATAGATAAGTGGCTAATAAAGTCAAATCTACAGTTGCAGTCGACAAAGTTTGAAAAGGGAAAAATTGAAGACAGGCTACCCCAAATTCAGAGGAAGTTGTATGTGTTTAAAACAAAGGATACTACAGAACCTTCCAAGATTTTGGTGAAGTTTCTAGACAGGTGCGACGAGTGTTATGGACCAAGCGAAGGAAGCGCTTCAAAGAAATGATGAAGTAACGCATGTATGCACATTTTTGTCCAACTGTTAGAAAAGTAAAAAGTAACCGAGCAAACGGTTCAAATTTGTATTTTGTAACCGTAGCACTAAGGAGATTAGGAGAATACCAACCATCTAGGGTTGATGATTTTCTTTGTATAAATACAATTTTGAAAGAGATACCAAGGGCTTTTTCCTTGGCCGATTGTAGCAGAGAAATTTTTCATTTGCCAGAATTAATACAAATGCAAATCGAAGACTCCGGATCCCGTCAAGTTTGAGTTATGTGTTCCTCTGTTATTTAATATTTAACATCATTTCTTACATATCTTTGATGAACGCTTAGCTGCAATTTAGTACAACCTCTACTGTGGTGATTGATTATTTTAGTCATCTAATCGTTTACAGTTTTTCCTCTGTATCGGCTATCAACAGGTACAAGACCTGTGAATTACTTAGATTTCTATATCTTATGCTTCATTAAATTTTCTCTTATCTGTTTTCTTCTTCTATCACAAAGTGATATTATTCCTTGGTTGATGCCTCACCTTGTTCCACATCTTTATGTTTTCTTTCATTTCATGCATGATTTTCAGTTTAACTCAGATACGGGAAACAACCTTTGATTTTGTTATAGTATTAATTCAAAATTTTGGGAATTTTTCTTACATAATCTAAATAGAAACAACAACCCAAAAAACAACAAGTCTTTAAAACTCTTTTCCCTCCATGACTGTACCTATTACGAGACAACCCAATATCAAACCCGGTCTTTTAGACCAGACCAGTATCGCTTTAACTCTTTTTAACACCATCTTAAAAACTACTACTACCCGGGTTGAACTTGAACATTCATGGGCAACCATTGAGCAGGACATTAGTGTCCAGGAACAATTGGAAGCTAGACAAAGACAACTCAGAAATCAACCATAACTCCTTTTCCCTTAAGAGTTGTCCTTCCTTTCTTTATATCATAGACCCTCTTATTTTCGGATGCCTATACTTTATACTTTTAAGCCTTAAGTATAAACTCTGGAACACCACAATTAATATTAATGTGCAAAAAAAAAAATTTCAAGTTGTGGTACAAGAAAAATAAAATAAAATTGCAAGATATTTCTCTTACTAAACAAGAAGGGCCCAAGGTGGTCCATGAAGAAGTACTTACAAGGAAACAAATTGTAGCACCTCATGACACATCAGATGATGAGTTTAGGGTATAATAAGAAGAAGAGCCTACAAAATCATTTGAAGAAAATCAAGAGGAAGAGCATAAATAGGAAGAAGAAGCCAATGCACCACATGTTGAAAAGTCCAAGCAAGTAGAACCAAGAGTTAAGGTTGATGTATATCGCCATCCACACCACAAAGAAAAAAAATAGTGATCAAGTCGGGGTCATGCACAAACTTATTATGGACCAACATGGAACCAAATAAGGCACCGATACAGAAGTACATGGAAGACTACCAACATTGTAGGATAATATCATAGAAGAGAAACAACCCCATGGCACCAAAGGAGCGCAAGAAGCAAGATCAAGGTCACAAGGAAACAGTTGGAGATCATGTTCATATTTCATTAAGATGGATGGATGTTAGTACTTGGTACCAATTGGCTACATTGTTTAGGAAATCATATTGTATGGTTTCTTCCTAGGTTTCGAGAATGAAACATGCAAAGGGGTATTGAATGTAGTATACCTAGGAGGTAATATGGGGTACCTAAGGAGGTACCCAAAGGGAATACTAATAGTTAGGTAGTTATGTATTTTTATGTATCAAGGTCAATCCTAGTAAATAAGATCCATGTAATATTGTGAACACAATAAAGGTGAGAAGGATTACTAGAAGATTCCACCTACTAGAATTTTCCTTCTCTAGAATGTTCCTAGGAGATAGAGAGTACTATATAAAGAGGTGTAAGCAATGTATTGGAGCATAGTGAAGAATATTGTAATTGATGAGCAAGAAAGTATTGCTTGAGGAGAGTTTTTCTTCCATAAGGATTAATATATGGTGTTCGCCTACCTCAAGGGTTTTATCTCATTCTTGTGTTGATTACTTTATGTGAATGCTTGGTTTATTTATGAAGTTAAGGGTCTCTTATGATATACTTTCATATTTATAGAGGCACTTAACACTTGTTAAGTACCAAAGATTTGAAAATAGAATCACCACACAAGATCCAAGGAAAATATAGGAATATTAGTTTATTAATATGAAACTGTTAATATAGGGAAACACCGTACAACCAATCATTTTAAGGAAGGGGTCCACTCTTTTTCACTTGCCTCTTCGAGGGGGAAACTTCCGAATGAGCTATGCTCCAAATACAATACTTCTTCAATCATGCTCATTACATTGTTTACACCCATTTATATAATACTACCTACCACCTAAGAACATTCTATATGAGGAACCTTCTAATAAGTCCTCTTACATTTATTGTGTTCATACTAGGCATTATTTACTAAAAGTGGAATCCATACATAACAATACATATCTACTATCATTCCTCTTGGGTACCTCCCTAGGTACCCCATATTATTCCCCCTTAGTCAAGCATTGTCCTCAAAGTTTGTTATGAGGAAGTACAACCATATATCAGGGTCCCATGGATAAGTGTGGACCATAATGCTGAAGTAGGTTGAAAAAATAGGGTCTCATGTAGAAGTGATAGCCACCATGTTGAAGTAGTCCAAGCTCCACTATAAACCCGAGTCCCATGTCTAAGTGCTCATGTGAACTCCGTGTAGAAGATATCAGGACTCAATAGCCAGCTGAAAATGGTGCTCCAAAGATCTACATTGGTGATTTGGTGAGAGAAACTCAGATCTACAATTGGTTTGGACAAATTATGCACCAATTACTACATAAACCAGCAAATTGTGTGGTCGTCCACAGAAAAACCCTAAGAATGGCTGATTTTAAATTAACAATATCTTGACCTCCCGAACTCCGATTTAGATGATTTTTTTTAAATTGTTTTTTTTTTCCAAGATGAATTTATATAAACAACCATTTTCTTCAAATTCAAGATAGAAATCTTTAGGAATTTATCTTATTGTCACAACCCTCTTTTTTCTTCTTCTTTTGAAAGCTTACAAATTAGAAAAAAATTACCCCTTTTCTCAGTCGAAGGAAGTGCTATGATACCATTTGTTAAGTATCAAATATATGAAAATACAATCACCACACAAGATCCAAAGAAAATATAGAAATCCTAGTTTATTAACATGAAACCCTTAAGGTAGGGAAACATTGTACAAGTAATCATTTTAAGGAAGGGATCCACTCATGTTCACTTGCCTCTTCGAGGAAGAAACTTGCTAATGAGCTATGCTCTAAATAAAATATTTCTTCAATCATGCTCATTACATTATTTAAACCCATTTTTATAATATTACTCACCACCTAAGAACATTCAAGAGGAGGAACCTTCTAGTAAGCCCTGTTACATATATTGTGTTCACACTAAGCCTTAATTACTAAAAGTGGTATCCATACATAAGAATACATATCTATTGTTATTCCCCTTGGGTACCTCCCTAGGTACCCCATATTATTCCCCTAGTTCCACTGCATTATGGTGTAAAATCTATAAAGTGTGGATTTTGACATAATTAGATTGTTGGGTACGTACCTCAAGTAGTATTAAAACTAAAATCAAAGTGAACTGGGTGTAGTATGGATGATGGGTATTGTTATCTCCTCAAATAAATCAATCGAGTTATTTCATTTTAGGTGATAGGATGTCTTTTAAAAAAAATACATTTTTAATTTTTTAAAGCTCATTTTTTAGAGCCTTATGCATGTAATAAAGTTAGAATAAACTTTAGTTTAGTTTTTATTTGATCTAATTCAAATCTCAAGTTTCAGTGGCTTAGGCGAACATTTCAATTGTTCATTAGCCACCAAAAGCCTTAGCTTTTAGCAGCTTAAACAAATAAATTTAGGGCCATTTTAGCCACCAAAATCATAGGAGCGGGGGAGGAGTCAGCACGTCCTTTCACACGTTTAAACTGTCGGGTTTGAAGTTTTATAATTGCAATTAGCCGTCGAAAAGACAAGAGAACAAACTGTTCATGACCGGGAATTGATCTTTGCATGATATAGCGAATCTTTTCGGATCGTTGTTTCATCAAACTACATGGTTACGTACCTTTCAGTCATCAACCATGATTGTTTCAAATCACAAGATGCTTTTTCGCATCCCTTGTAATCAACGCCACGATATGATGCTCGCCTCATTTTTCTCGTCCTTGTCACAGTCGAGCCGAAGCTCCCTAATTCTACGTTGTGTAACATTCCCCCAAATTTTGATTTTTCAATCGCAGGTGTACAGGAGCATTGCGACAGATGAAGAAAGGAGGATCAACTTTGAGGAAAGAGCTCAACGATATCAGTTACTTGGAATCACACCCGGAGGTATGCCAACTTTTCAGGGACGCTGGTTGCTATGATTTTTGTAAAAAATTACAGAGTTCTCACCAGCAGGTGGAAGAAGCCTTTGCCTTGAATTTCGATGGAAGGAAAGCAGTCATCGGTCAAGATGAATTCGAGGTGGATGAAGCCCTCATAGCCGAGGTGACAGAGCTTCCCAGGACTAGATAAAAATGGCTTAAAACCACTGTCACAAAGAATGTTGAATTCACGTCTTACTTGAAACTAGAACGCAAGCATTTGATATGGAAGAAAGGAATTCATGTGTCTTTCCTTGAAGAGAAATGGCAACAATTACTAAAAGCCATTATGGTCTATATAACTTGTGAAGAAAGATATAATAGGGTGATGATTTACCATTTCAAACTCACGAATCATTTTACTGGTAGAAACCCACTCAACCTGCCCTATTTTCTCCATAGAAGCTTATCTAAGATGGCACATTAGGTCAAGGCCAAGCCCAATAAAGTTGTAGGTAGACTATCCCACCATGGTCTAATTAAACTTTTGGTTTGTGAGTTGTTGCAGAGACGAAGCAAAGAGTGGAATTACTTCTTCTTCTGTAATGATTTTCAGATTGATGTACAGCCAGAGGGTAAAACGAGTCCTCATTCCAAGAAGTCTTCTACTCCCAGAAGTGGAAAACGGAGGATGAGAGCTATCTCTCCAGTTCCAGTTAATCAACGCTCTCCTTCCTCTAAGCTTAACAAAACTAAGAAGAAACTAAACTTTAGTAGTGAAACAAATAAGGCCGAAGTAACCCCAGTGAAAAAGAGCATTCTTAATCTTCCTTACACAGACTCGGAAGATGAAGAAGATCAGATTGAAATAGGGCATGAAAACTCAATTTATGTAGATGTATTCACAACAAGGTATGAAGACCTTCCATCACCTACACCTCAAGAAGAACAAGGACCACGAGTTGCAGATGTCTCATCTAGAAAAAGAGTGAAGCAGAGTAAATCAAAGGAAATCAAGAAGCTTAAGAATAAGTTAGCTCAACAAGAAGTGCTAGAAAGGGTAATTAAAACCAAATATGAAACCATGTCGAAGAACTTTGCAGAAAGCAACTCATCCTTGGAAAGATTAAAACATGAAAGCATAAAGGAAAAGAAAAAGAAGGACAAGATTGTAAAAGATTACAACAGCTTATGGAGAGTAGCTCAGGGCTTGAAGAAAAAGGTCAGGGCTTTGAGGAAGCAAGCTATGTCTTCAAAACACCAGGCTCAAACACATGCTACTCTTAAAACCCTAGCAGAGTTGGAAGTTCAGTGTAATGAACCAAAGGCAGCCAATAATCCTACAGTCTTTGAGTAAGATGCAGAAGCCTTAAAAGATCGACCCTAAGGTGTTTTTGAGCTAAGACAAAAGGTATTTTTGAAATTTTTTTAATTTCACTAAAACATACCTTTCAGTGGCTTAGGAGAACATTTCGATTGTTCATTAGCCACCAAAAGCAGATCTTTCGGTAGCTAATTGGTCTGAATTCTGTCTATTCTAGCTACCGAAAGCACTGATAGGGCAGAAAGTAAATATATTTGCACAGATCCAAGTTTTCCTTGTCCAAAAGCCCCAAGAATGGTTCCAATCGATAGACAATAATTAATGACATCCTTATCAAGAGTTCGTTTTGATTTTGGAGATGCTTTACAAGACAGAAAGGTCAAAATCGGTTAGCTATTTTTAGGGATATAAAGTTGTTTGACTGTTAGCAGGTGTCATTTTCGACTCCTCTCATATCACATAAAATCCAGCAGCCTCGGAAGGCTCACTACATCTGCCAAAGAATCTGAAGGACATAAAGATCATCCAAGGATAGGAATTGACCTAGTTTATAGGATCTTTGCCTATTTTCTTGGGCCAGTTATTGACTCTCTATTTTAGGCAAAATTCAATCCAGTATTCTAGGATTTTGAAATTGTTTGTAAAGGCTATAAAGCCTAGAACATTTGATGAAGAAAAGGTTCGACTTTGGAGACTCTTTTATACTTTGTGCTCAAGCTTCTCATTTTCATATTAAGTAATACAAGCTTCTTTTGCCATTACTTGTTCAGATTCCCATCTTCTTATCTAGTATGTACTTGCACTTGAATGTTATATTCATGTTATTCACATTTGTTTAATGCCTCATAGTTGTCATCCTGTCTTTGCATTGATGAGTTAGAATTGCAAGTATTATTTACTTATTGTAATCAGCCATTCATATATGTTTATTGTATGATTTTGCTAGTATAGTAAGGATTCTCCACACATCCACTTATTTACAAACTCTCTGAACAATAGTAGTTGAAATCCTTGTCAATCTAAGTGTGTTTATGCATGTCTTGAGTGAGTGAGGTTTGATTTAGTCATCCAACTTGATCCATTTGAGTGAATCATTGAGATATTAGTTAAGTTACCAGGCATATCTGACATACAGCCTAGGAGAGTTTCATGGAGTGATAACAAATTGGCGTCGTTGCCGGGGACAGAGATTGAAGCTCAGCTTCCTTGGGATACGACATAGATCCAACTTTGATGATAGACAAAGTCTAGACACATTTTCAGTTGTAATAATCTATCTGGAGAATCCATTGGAACGAAGTGGCTCCGAGAAGGGATCATACCAGAGCAAACCAAGAGAGGCCACTGGAAACACCAGTTCCAGACCCTGAGAAGATCATCTGAAGTGGAAAATATTTGCAAAGACAAACTTCCAAATCTGCAAGAGCATCTAGACCAGGTATTTCAAGAAACACTTCTTCATTTGTTTATGGAGAACCTCTTGTCGAATCCACTTCTATTGAAACTTCTAGTTCTCGAAAAATTGTAATTTTGTCAGAAAGCTTGAAGGGTGATGAGCCTTCAATTTCTTTTGATCTTATAGATCGTATTTCTGAGCATATTACTATATCCAACTTAGGAGAAGAAGTTGTAGAATCTATCCAAGAAGAGGACTCTTCCTCTTCCTTGAATTCTTCACAAACTGAGTCTGTTGAAAGTTTTTTCCATACTCATACTAGTTTTCCCATTCTTGAAGATATTTTACAAGATATTTCCTCTAAGGGTGAAGAAAACTTGGCCTTGTTGCTCGGCCAGTTTTACAGAGCTTCTTATTTCCTACCTTATTCAGGAACCACATTTTAGGGTAGTCCTCTTACCAATGCTTCCACTTCATTCCTCAGCGAAGTAAGACCTCTATTGTCCATAGTCCCACCTGTCCCATCTCATTCGTCATCTACAAAAACTTCTTCCTCTGTATCAACCCCCAAGATTTCCATGGTTGCTCCTTTGACAAAAATGGAATAGATCTTAGCTAATAGATATGCTCCTCTTGTTTTCCCCAATCTCTTATCAGCCATGCCAACAAGAGATTATCAGAAATATATGCCAAAGTTTACTGGATCTGAAGATTATATTGTTGAAGAACATATAGAGGCTTTCTACGCCTATGCTAAGAACATTAACATTTCAGAGGAGGATGTTTGGACCATAATTTTTGTGCAAAGCTTGGATGGTCAAGCCAGAAAGTGGTTCAAGGAACTGCCAGCTAATTCAGTGGCAGGCATTGAGAAATTAGATGAAGTGTTTTTGAAACATTGGGGAGAAAGAAGAGACCTCTTGTATTATATTACTGAATTTTGAAATCTAAGAAGAGAAAATGGGGAGTCTGTCTCGGACTTCACCAAAAGATTCAATAAGATGTTTGGCAAGATCCCTGCAGAGATCAAGCCAACCGATGCATCAACAAAGATTACTTACTCTTCTGCCTTTGATCCAGAATTTTGCTTAATCCTTAGAGAAAGAAGGTCAGCCACACTAGCTTTAATGCAAGATGTTGCTCTTGAGGTTGAATCTAATATTATGGCATCTCAGAAACTTAAAGGAAAGTTTGAGAGAAAGAAGTCATATGTTGATCCTCATTCTTCTTCAAATACTAAAATGGAAAAGATGGCCAAGATGTTGGACAACTTGATCTCGGAGATGTCAAAACTGAAAATTCAGAGTCAAAAACTAACAAGAAGCAAAGAGCCTAATGCCTATGCTCCCAGAAATCCCAATGCATTCCCTTACAGAAGGAACAACTAGCAGGTCCAGATCCTTCAAAGAAATAAGAATTCAACTGAAGACCAAAGGATCAGGCCCCCCTTCCAAAATGCAGTGCTAGAAGAAGATCAGGAGTTATCTCATGATGAAGTTGAAGAAGAATATGACATCAATTACTTTGGTGATGATACTAATTCCTCCTTCTTGACACAAATAGATTATGAGGAGGCCTAGATGAATGAGCAAATTAATGAGGCAAGCATTGAAGAATCTTTTTATCAGACAGATGATCAGCCAGGTTACAATTTAAGATCTAAGACTGTTGCTTCAAAGACATTGCTTGTTGCCCCTGGGAAAAAGAAAGATATTGTTTCCAAGCAGCCTGCTATTCCTGCAAAGTAGATCTCCACTCCTGCAAAACAACAGTAGAAGCCATTGCATCCCCAAGCTAAGGAACAAGTGTCCCTCAGAGCTCCCTCTAATGAGGTAAGACCTTCTGACAAAATATCATATTCATTTAATTTCGAATCAGAAATTCATAAGGTAAAAATACCTATTCCATTGACTGAACTTATGAAGAATGACATATTCAAGTCTACTATTCTCAAGTCCCTTCAACCAAAGACTCCCCTAGCTGCTGATTATGTGAAACTTCAATATGACAAGCCCACAATGACTATAGGACCTATGGTAGAGGACCGAGATGATTCTTGTCCACCCTTCTACATATCCCTGAATATCCATGACAAGATCCTTCACAACTGCTTGCTCGACTCGAGAGCGTCACACAATCTTATGCCTAAAGCAGTGATGGATGAGCTTGGGCTTGACATCACAAAACCTTACCATGATATCTTCTCTTTCGACTCTAGGAAAGTCAGATGCCTCAGCATCATAAAAGACCTTGTCATAAACATTTCCCAGCTACCAATGAGAAGCATGGTAATGGATGTTGTAGTGGTTGATATCCCACCCAAGTTCGGCCTCCTCTTGTCACGTTCATGGAGAAAAAGGATAGGAGGTACCTTGCAGATGGATCTTTTGTATGCCACAGTCTCAGTGTTTGGAGAAGAGCTAAAGAGACTTTACAAAGAAAATCAGCTTGCCTACATCATTAGTGATGGGAAGAATTTTGTAAACCATCCCATCTATGCATTGGACACAGACTTTGGGGCATGCATTCTGCAAATAGATGATTCTCAACCAGCTCCTTTGCAGCTCACAAAGCCTACTTATCAGCAGACTGATGGAGAGAGTACTCCCGTGTGGATCATATTCTTTGATGGTGCCAGTACCAAAGACTCAGTAGGTGTAGGTGTAGTTTTGATTTCTCCTTCAAAAGAGGCTATTCATTTGTCTTTTAAACGTGATTTCAAAAATACTAATAATATAGAAGAGTATGAGGCTTTGTTGTTGGGATCAAATTCTTCCAAGGAGATAAGAATCAAAGGTCTAAAGGTGTTTGGATATGCGGATCTCATCATACAGCAAGTGAATAGTACTTTCCAAGAAAAACATGTCAGGTTGAAAGCTTACAGGGATGAGGTATGGAAAATCAGGGACTTTTTTTCCATTTTTGATATTTCTTATATACCCAGAGCTATGAACCACCTAGTTGATTCCCTTGATGTCTCGGACAGTATGTTCATTCCTCCCATGCCTCCTAGATTGAATTATGAAATCCAAGTCAAATATAGACCATCCCTGCCCGACAATATCAAATATTGGAAAGTAATTGAAGATGATGATGAGATTAGTAGATTTCTCCAGGTTGTAGATGAATTTTTTGATATGCATATTGACTAGGAAAACCAAAATGTAGGGGAATCCAAAAAACCTAAGTTGAAAAAAAAAATGGGTCAACATGATATTGTTCAGTTGCCAAACAATTATATACCTAGGGGTTTGGTGCCTCTTGAGAAGCTTTTTGACCAAAACGATGTCCCCTACAAACTTGATAAGAAGGAGAAGGATCTTGTTGTCCATGAGCACAATATAGGAAGCCAAAGCCATCCTAAATTCATAAATCTGTCCACTGAGTTAACTGTTGATCAAAGGTTAGAATATTACAACATTATGAAGGAATTTGTTGATGTTTTTTCCTGGAAATATTGTGATCTGAAAACCTATGATCCTGATGTCATTCAACATAAGATTCCTCTTGAGAAAGACACCATCCCCTTCAAATAGAAGCTAAGAAATATCAGTCCTCACCTATTTCCTGTAATCGAAAAAGAAATCAAAAATCTCCTCGATGCCAAAATCATAATTCCACTGAGATACTCTACATGGATTGAAAACCTAGTAATAGTGAGAAAGAAAAATGGTGAGATCGGGTTATGTGTTGATTTTAGGAACCTAAATAAATTCTCCAAGAAAGACAACTATCCCCTACCCAAGATGGAACACTTACTGCAAAGAATTTCAAGAGCCATTGTCATGTCATTCCTAGATGGCTTCTCAGGCTATAACCAGGTTTCTGTACACCCTAGTGACCAAGAAAAAACTGCCTTTACTACTCCTTGGGGTACCTTCATATACGCCAAGATGCCATTTGGGCTAATAAATGTCGGGGCCACTTTTCAGAGGGCCATGGACATAGATTTCGTGGGAGAGAAGGACAAGTTTGTCCTCATCTATCTTGATGATATCACAGTTTATTCTAGCAGTCATGAAGAGCATTTGAAGCATATGAAAAGAGTATTTTTGAAATGCAGAGATTTTAGGATTTCGTTGAACCCAAAAAAGTTTCAATTTTCTCTCAAGAAGGGTAATCTCCTAGGCCATATCGTTTCAGTAGAGGGAGTGAAGATCGACCCCGCTCGGGTGGAAGCAATTTAGAAGTTGTCCATACCAAGGTCAAAGAAGGATATCCAATCCCTACTCGGTAAGATCAATTTTGTCAGAAGGTTTATTCCTAATTTTGAGGAATTAGTGAAACATATAACCTCCATGCTAAAAAAGGGATTTGAGATAAAATGGACAGACAATGAAAGAAGTTCATTTCAGGATATCAAACAGGCTATCATGGAATCTCCCACTCTAATCAGTCTGGATTACACCAAGAATTTCTATATTTTCTCTTTTGCTTCCTATGACATAGTGGCAGCAGTCTTGTTACAAAAAGATGATGAAGGTCTTGATCACCTGGTGGCTTTCTTCAGCAAATCACTCAGGGATGTTGAACTAAGGTATGAACCTATAGAAAAACAAGCCTATGCTCTCATTAAGTCATTAAAAGCTTTCATAATTTATATCCTCCATGCAAAGTTTGTTGCCTATGTTCCTTCAACCTCTATGAAGGATGTCTTGAACCAGCTTGATATTGATGGAAAGAGAGCTAAATGGATCGCAAAGATGATTGAGTTTGACATAGAAGTGAAGCCCACTAAGCTGGTAAAAGGCCAAGGCCTTGCCAAGCTCATGACAGAAGAGAACTGTGATCTTTTGGACATAAATTTCATTGGGGAAAGTTCAACAAGTTTGCAGACAGGGGTAGCAGCAGAAGAGCAACATGACAGCTAGCAGGTGGCCGAGAATTTGTCTTCATATGAGTGGTATTCAGGTATTGTTCATTTTTTTACAGAAGTTGGAAGTTTCTCTTGAACTTAGCATGACTCAAGAACGAGCCCTTAAGCTCAGAGCAATTAAATTTTTCATTGATGATAATCTTTTGTATTGGAAAGATCCTACCGGTTTACTACTGAGATATTTAGACAAAGATGAGTCAGCTGAACTCATGCATCAGTTTCATTCGAGTATTTGTGGAGGCCATCATTACTGGAAGACCACAGCTCATAAAATCCTAAGGGCTGGGTATTATTGGCCTTTTCTTTTTTCAGATGTGTGTGCCTTTGTGAAATCTTGTGATAAGTGCCAAAGATTCACAGGGAAGCAACAACTAAAATCTCTACCCCTGAGACCTATTGTAGTGAACGACCATTTTCAACAATGAGGCCTAGATTTCATAGGTGAGATTAATCCTTCATCTAGTGGGCAACATAAGTGGATCCTAGTAGCCACCGACTATTTTACCAAGTGGATAGAGGCAATCACCACTAGAAATGCCACTCATCAGGTCGTCATGAAGTTTTTCTATGAAAACATTCTGATCAGATTTGGTTGCCCAAAAAGGCTAGTGACAGACAATGCAACAGCCTTCAAAGATGATGCATTGGTTGACATGTGTAAGTCAATGGGCATTCAATTGGTACACTCTACTTCTTACTACCCTCAAGGTAATGGCCTTGCCGAGTCATCCAATAAGAGTCTAGTCAGAATCATCATAAAGCTGTTGGAGGAGAATCAAAGGAGTTGGGATTCTAAACTAAAGTTTGCTCTTTGGTCCGACAGAGTGACTATCAAGAAATCTATAGGAACTTCTCCTTTCAAACTGGTTTATGGAACATATTCCATTTTCCCCATTCAGCTAGTTCTGCCAGTGGCTAAGTTCTTTCAGGAAGAACAAACTGAATCAAATGATATGGTGAGAAGAATGCTTGACATGGTAGAATTGAAGCAGGTTAGAGAACAACTGGTGGATAAATCAGAAGCTCATCAAAAGAGGATCAAGGATAATTTTGACAGAAAAGCAAAGGTGGACAACTTTCAGGTTGGTGACTGGGTTCTGAAATGGGATGCTCTCAGACAAGATAAAGGAAAGAACGACAAGTTTCACTCTTTGTGGACCGGTCCTTTCATGATAACTCAAGTACAACACAACAACACCTTCATTCTGCAAATTCTGGAAGGTGAAGAAATGTTTGGTAGCCCAGTCAATGGGCATTTTCTGAAACTCTATTTCATCTAAGGCTTCAAAGCCTTGTCATTGTAAATTTTATTTTCAGTTTTGCTTTTGCAAAATAACTCCATGCCCAATGGAAGCACTAGCAGATAGGTTTAAATTTTCATTTTACAGGAAAGGCATTGGTTATGTGGTTCTTGAAACCTCATAGGGAGGCTTTCACCCCCAATAGGAGCCAGTGTTATCTCCTCAAATAAATCAATCGAGTTATTTCATTTTAGGTGATAGGATGTCTTTTAAAAAAAATACATTTTTAATTTTTTAAAGCTCATTTTTGAGAGCCTTATGCATGTAATAAAGTTATAATAAACTTTTGTTTAGTTTTTATTTAATCTAATTCAAATCTCAAGTTTCAGTGGCTTAGGAAAACATTTCGATTGTTCATTAGCCACCAAAAGCCTCATCTTTTGGTAGCTTAAACAAAGAAATTCAGGGCCATTTTAGCCACCAAAATCGCAGGAGTGGGGGAGGATTCAACACATCCTTTCACACGTTTAAACCGTCGAGTTTGAAGTTTTATAATTGCAATTAGCCGCCGAAAAGAAAGGAGAACAAACCATTCATGACCGGGAGCTGATCTCTGCATGATATATCGAATCTTTTCGGATTGTTGTTTCATCAAACTACATGGTTACGTACCTTTCAGTCATCAACCATGATTGTTTCAAATCACAAGATGCTTTTTCGCATCCCTTGTAATTAGCACCACGATATGATGCTCACCTCATTTTTCTCATCCCTGTCACAGCCGAGCCGAAACTCCCTAAGTCTACGATGTGTAACTTTCCCCCAAATTCTGATTTTTCAATTGCAGGTGTACAGGAGCATTGAGACAGATGAAGAAAGGAGGATCAACTCTGAGGAAAGAGCTTGACGATATCAGTTACTTGGAATCGCACCCAGAGGTATGCCAACTTTTCAGGGACGCAGGTTGCTATGATTTTTGTAAAAAATTATAGAGTTCTCACCAGCAGGTGGCAGAAACCATTGCCCTAAATTTCGATGGAAGGAAAGCAGTCATCGGTCAAGATGAATTCGAGGTGCATGAAGCCCTCGTAGCTGAGGTGACAGAGCTTCCCAGGACTAGAGAAAAATGGTTTAAAACCACTGTCACAAAGAATGTTGAATTCAGGTCTTACTTGAAACCAAAACGCAAGGATTTGATATGGAAGAAAGACATTCCTATGTCTTTCCTTGAAGAGAAATGGAAACAATTACTAAAATCCATTATGGTCTATATAAAGTGCAAAGGCAGATATAATAGGGTGATGATTTTCAATTTCAAACTCATGAATCATTTTACTAGTAGAAACCCACTCAACCTGCCCTATTTTCTCCACAAAAGCTTATCTAATATGACACATCAGGTCAAGGCCAAGCCCAATAAAGTTGCAGGTAGACTATCCCACCATGGTCTAATTAAAATTTTGGTTTGTGAGCTGTTGCAGAGACAAAGCAAAGAGTGGAATTGCTTCTTCTTCTGGAATGATTTTCAGACTGATGTACAACCAGAGGGTAAAAATAGTCCTCATTCCAAGAAGTATTCTACTCCCAGAAGTGGAAAAAGGAGGAGGAGAGCTATCTCTCCAGTTCCAGTTAATCAACCCTCTCCTTCCTCTAAGCTTAACAAAACTAAGAAGAAACTAAACTTCAACAGTGAAACAGATAAGGCCGAAGTAACCCCAGTGAACAAGAGCATTCTTAATCTTCCTTACACAGACTCGAAAGATGAAGAAGATCAAATTGACACAGGGCATGAAAATTCAGTTTATGTAGATGTATTCACAACAAGGTATGAAGACCTTCCATCACCTACACCTCAAGAAGAACAAGGACCACAAGTTGTAGATGCCTCATCTAGCAAAAGAGTGAAGCAGAGTAAATCAAAGGAAATCAAGAAGCTTAAGAAGAAGTTAGCTCAACAAGAAGTGCTAGAAAGGGTAATTAAAACTAGATATGAAACCCTGTCGAAGAACTTTGCAGAAAGAAACTCATCCTTGGAAAGATTAGCACATGAAATCATAAAGGAAAAGAAAAAGAAGGACAAGATTGTAAAAGATTACAACAGCTTATGGAGAGTAGCTCAGGGCTTGAAGAAAAAGTTCAGGGCTTTGAGGAAGCAAGCTATGTCTTCAAAACACCAGGCTCAAACACATGCTACTCTTGAAACCCTAGCAGAGGTGGCAGTTCAGTGCAATGAACCAGAGGCAGCTAGTAATGCTACATTCTTTGAGCAATATGCAGAAGCCTTAAAAGATCAGCCCTGAGGCGTTTTTGAGCTAAGACAAAAGGTATTTTTGAAATTTTGTTAATTTCACTAAAATAGACCTTTCGGTGGCTTAGGCGAACATTTCGATTGTTCATTAGCCACCGAAAGCAGAGATTTCGGTAGCTAATTGGTCTGAATTCTGTCCATTCTAGCTACCAAAAGCACTGATAGGGTAGAAAGTTAATATTTTTGCATAGATCCAAGTTTTCCTTGTCCAAAAGCCTCAGGAATGGTTCTAATCGATAGACAATAATTAATGACATCCTTATCAAGAGTTCGTTTTGATTTTGGAGATGCTTTACAAGACAGAAAGGTCAAAATCGGTTAGCTATTTTTAGGGATATAAAGTTGTTTCACTGTCAGCAGGTGTCATTTTCGACTCCTCTCATATCACATAAAATCCAACAGCCTCTGAAGGCTCACTACACCTGCCAAAGAATCTGAATGACATAAAGATCATCCAAGGATAGGAATTGACCTAGTTTATAGGATCTTTGCCTATTTTCTTGGGCGAGTTATTGACTCTCTATTTTTGGCAAAATTTGATCCAGTATTTAGGATTTTGAAACTATTTGTAAAGGCTATAAAGCCCAGAACATTTGATGAAGAAAAGGTTTGACTTTGGAGACTCTTTCAGACTTTGTGCTCAAGCTTCTCATTTTCATATTAAGTAATACAAACTTCTTTTGCCATTACTTGTTCAGATTCCCATCTTCTTATCTAGTATGTACCTGCACTTGAATGTTATATTCATGTTATTCACATTTGTCTAATGCTTGATGGTTGTCATCCTGTCTTTGCATTGATGAGTTAGAATTGAAAGTATTATTTACTTATTGTAATAAGCCATTCATATATGTTTATTGTATGATCCTACTGGTATAGTAAGGATTCTCCACACATCCACTTATTTACAAACTCTCTGAACAGTAGTAGTTGAAAGCTTTGTCAATCTAAGTGTGTTTATGCATGTCTTGAGTGAGTGAGGTTTGATTTAGTCATCCGACTTGATCCATTTGAGTGAATCATTGAGATATTAGTTAAGTTACCAGGCATCTCTGAGATATAGCCTAGGAGAGTTTCCTGGAGTGATAGCAGGTACGATGCAAAGTGGTATCAAAGTATAATTTTAAGTTAGTTGAAGGAATTTGGAGTATCCCACCACCTCAACATTGTTACAGGGGTGGTTGGGTATGTTAAAGAGTGGTATCAAAGAAAGAAATTTATGGAAATGGGCAGTTTTAAGAACTACCCTGTATCCTCAACTAAGGATGAAGGGTATTGGATACGTGAAATAATGGTATCAAAGATACTACTTACAACATTGGGGATGTATCGGCCAGGAACCAACTTGGATATGAAGGAGTTACGATTTGCAAATTATGTGTTTGATAAAAAAAATCATGGAGAATAATTGAGGGAGTGTTATGAATCCAAAAATTGTTGGAATGATGGTTTGATTTCTTGAAATTAGATTCTTCTTATAGTGTACAACAACACAATCGGTGCAATTTGCGTTTATAGAGTTAAACTTTGTGGAGGAAACTGAGCAAAATCATGAAAATTGTGGATTTAAAAATTCCTTGCTGTCAAGTCCCCACAGTGTCCCTTGCGATTGTGCACCTCTTGAGGGTGTGCAACACCATGACGTTTCTCACTTGGATACTTGGAAACACAAAGGATACTTATTTTGGATTACGCCTCTTCACCTTGAGCATACCCATACTTCATTCTAGGTTATCAACAAGTGACACTCCTACTCTAGTGAAAATATTGTATACTTAGACAATTGTTAACTTCTTAACACTTAGTCATATATAAGAATACATCCATGAACATGAGAAGACAAGATAACAACAATGAAACAAACAAGAAAAACATAGATATAGCGCGGGCATGATTCAGATTATTTTGAGAACAACACGAAGGCAGAAATATAACAGAGATATAACAAGGAGATACACAAAAATGTGGCAAGGAACACAGTAATATAGTAAAACTCAGATTCTATTAATGAGTATCTGGAATAAAGAAGAGTGTAAAATGCAAAGCACACAAGCTATCTAGAATGGTGGTAGTTTATCTATGAAGAGAGATGCATCGGCTACGCTCATTCACAAGAAGTTGATTCCAATGAGGTTCCAAAGGCCTTTTTAACAGAAATCATAAATAAGAAAACCTTAAAAATCCAAAACCCTAACCTCATGAGATGAAACGCCAAAAGGTATGTGGGCCTTGATATGGGTAGTTGATACGTCAACTTCCCGAGGGCGTAACTTTTTCATACAATCTACGTTTGGGGCATTTGATACCTCGTCAGAAAGCTTTGTCTGAGGAGTACAACTTTTTTCAGGGGTTAGGAAATGTCGTCTTTTTTCGGGGGTTAGGAAAAGCAACATGAAAGAGGGAAAATCATGTGGTGAGGAGGAAGACAAGCCTAACCATGATAGGGATAGGGTTTTTTATAAAGATTGTAATGGATATAATCCTGAAAAATAGTATAAATAAGGACCTAGGAGGTCTAGGTTAGGGGTTGGGTTATTATTGATGAGTTGATGATGGTGGTTATGATTGTAATAAGGTTGTAGAAGAGTCAAGTAAGCTATATTCTTAGGGTTAGTTCACATGATGAGGAGCCTGGTGTGATCTAGTCCACCTCACAAAGTTCCTTAACCTCATCATGATTGTATGATTGAAGATGTAATGCACGCAACGCCAGATTTTGCAGCTGAATAATAAAAGAGAAGAGAAGCCAAATCTTTGTGGACGTAGCCCAAGAGGGGGTGAACCACAGTAAAACATGTGTTCTATGTGATGTTTTATTGAATTCTTACTTTATGTTAATGTTTAGCATATGAATGAATGATTAACTGGATGTATTAGTATGCATGCATGACACTAAAGATGAATGAGTCTTATAAATACTCGATTGAATAACAAGTTTAATGCATAAAGAATGATAGAATACACTCCCAAATCCCCACTCATTCCTAGACTGCAAGAACTTGAGCATTGCAGTCACCCATAGAGCTATCTCGTGTGAGACGACATTGTGAACTATGTGTGCAACGTTTCCTTCTCGTTTACCAGGAGGGTCAACAGTTTTAGAGAGTTTTGTTGGAAACTTGTTCAGATTTGAATCTGGGTCAACCTAAGAAGAAGTAAGAAATCAGATATCCAACCAACAAATGGTTTCGTTTCCAGCTGGAACTACATAAGATTGAGTGGACGGGATCCGTGGAAGAAACACGCCGAGAATGAAGGTATAGAAGGGAATGTTCAGGCCATGAAATCCAACAAAGGTGGAGATCGAAAGATGGTTGAAAACGAAAGAACTCGAGTTTGCGCAAAAGGACAACAAAAACCCTAAACTGACACCACGCAAATTTCTCGACAAATACATGTTTAGCGACTTGCATGAGGTATTTTTCTGTGATTTCCCGCATTTGTTGCAGGAGTGGTTATTGAGGTTAAAATACATCCACCCTACAAATCAAGTTAGACAGCTAGTGTGGAATCTTATGGAGATCGCGCAGTTACAACGAGTTGATAACAAATTTGCGCGTGCAATAGATTTATGGTTAGACAATATTGTTGTAGGGTTTATCACCAAATTTGCAGTAGATACAACAAAGTCTTACACCACAACAGAGAATGATTTTATAAAAGGACCCAAAGGTAGGTATATTAGATCTTTGTATACTTCAATCAATATTTTATTGTATAACAACGGTGTGATGACCATGGAATCAGACAGTTAAACTTACCTGTGTGCATGGGGGAAGGGGGAAAGCACTAACATGAGGCTGAGAAATGAAGGAAGAGATGGATAAGGGAAAGAAGAAGGAGGCCATGGACCCAATCATGATGCAAGAAGATCAGATAAAGAAGATAATGACAAAGGTTGTAAAGACGCGCAATGGAGTACCCTACCAATATAAGATGAATAACAAGAAGAGAGCCATAGCTGATAGAGAGGTTTGGAAAGCAATGAAGAAGAGGTAGATGATCTTTGGGTTGTGCAGAAGAACGAGGAAATCATGCATGCAACATATGAAAGGAAAACATGAGGTCCAAGGTTAGGAATAGAATAAAGAACTCCAATCCAGATCACCATCAGTGTGGAACCTACAACCCCATGTGCGACTAACACACCAGAAATAACACTAGCGTTTAGACAACCGAATTTTAGTGGAAGAAAGACAACATGAAACACATCCAAGAAAGGACCAACAACTGGAGGATCCAGTTCAGGATGTAACAATCAAACATCTACACCACACAGAGGTATTAGTTCAACACAATTCAAAATGGCAGTACATGATCCCGTGATTAGGTTACCAAAATTTCAGGGAGAGGCATCAGAGGACCCCGAAAAGAACTTATTTATTTGTGAGAAGATCTGGGAAGAAAAGTAGATCACAGATGAGGATACAAAACTTGCGCAGTTAGCTATCACACTAAGAGACTGCGCACTGGACTGATATATGAGCCTAGATGTAAACAGTCCACCGAGAGTAACAAGGACTATTACAGACGTGGAAAAACTATTGATAAACAAATTTCATAAGCCCAGCTCAGAGGATCAATATGAAATCAGGCAAAAACTAGGTGAGTCTGTTTGGGAGATTGATCAGAGGTATAAGCGTCTAAAAGGTAAGTTGAAATATGTAATGATTGACATGCAACATATGCATCTATTTGTGAACTCATTGTTACCATATTTGAAATACCCATTAAGACAACAGAAGTTCCAAACTTGGGCAGAGGCTTTGCAGGCAGCCTTACAACTAGAATAGAGCCAGTATCAGTAGACAGATCCAACAATAGAGGAGTTGAAGGAGGATTTGAAGAATCTAACATTTCAACTTAATCGGAATAAGGGTAAAGAGGAAAGAGAAGTTGTTTGGTGTACTTTATGTAGGACAGAAGGACACCATAAGAATGAATGTCCAACTTTTGCGCAGTTTATGGCAACAGGGGTGCCAAACCCATTACCAACAGGAGGACTATGGTGCTAGATTTGTAAGACACATGAACATGATCCATATCATTGTCCAATGATGCAGAAGTATAAGACAATACCCAAAAGTTCATATTGCAAATTTTTCAAATCCATGGATCATGATGATAAGGATTGGAGGACGATGGAGTTGATGAGAGAAAGAACTTCAAACACTTATAAGGCGCAAGAAGAAATGATGGTAGGACAACCTGCACCTCATTTCAACCAGGTACCGACACCATACAATAATGCGCAGCAACATGACAACACTGCACAACGACAATATAATAATGTGCAACCACATAATAACCCAACGCAGTACAACCAAGTACCTTAGTACAATGCACCACGAGGATATCGAGGTGGATATAGAGGTGGATGACGCGGTAGAGGAGGATTTGGACAAGGAACATAACCAATAGTGTAGCACAACTGCCAACAACCAAGACATTATGCAAGGGAGTGCCCACTCCCACTAGCGACATGTATGTACTGTCGTGCAACAGATTATGACACAAAAGATTGTCTGACACTCTTGGGGAAGATCCAAGAAAAAAGGAACCAAAACAACTAGAATGCTTAGTGGATCTCTATAGAAGCCAGGGATTATGGGAGAAACATCAATATAGTCACTCGAGGAGGAGCCAAGACAGGAACTGACGTAGTAAAACAAGATCCAGTGCAATACCAATGGATTAAGAAGAACATTGAACCATATAAGCAACTTGAAGCACAGAAAGAAAATGAAACATTCAAGGAGGCCAGACATGAGTTTCTCAAGCAAAATGTTGTGTTTAAATTAGCCACGCAACACACTCAGAACTTACCAATGTACGAAATGCCCTCCTCAATGGACCATACCAGTAAAGTGTAGAGTTGTGATAGTCCTTTGATAGCGATCCGTTTCCAAAATGACTTGCACACTAGATATAACCAATAAACACTAGATCCACAATAATGAAATATGCATAACATATAGACCTAGCACTCTCACCGAGGATGATGCCTCCCTTACCCTATCTATGTTGGAACCTACCTTAAGGTGTTAAGGTTGAAACATACAAGGAATGCATGGACGATATGAGTGGACAATATTGTTGATTATGGTGGTGATGACGATGATGAGGATGACAATGATCATGAAAATGACGATGATGATGACAATGCCAATGGCGATGACGACGACGATGATGATGAATATGACAATTAAAATGACAACGATGATGATGACCATGATGATGACAATGATGACGACGAAGATGATGATCATGACGATGACGATGATGACGACAACGACGATGATGATGAAAATGACGATGGGGATGATGATGAAGATGATGATGATGATGATGATGATGATGATGATGATGATGATGACGACGATGACGATGACGACGATGAAGATGATGATGATGATGATGGTGATGACGATGATGATGATGACCATGATGATGACAATGACGACGATGATGACAATGATGACCTTCACAATGACGATGACGATGACGATGACGACGACGATGACGATGATGATGATGATGATGATGATGATGATGATGACGATGACGATGATGATGATAACGATGACGATGACGATGATGATGATGACCATAAAAATGACAATGACTATGATGATGACAATGATGATGATGATGACAATGATGACAATCACGATGATGACGATGATGATGACCATGACGATGACGATGATGATGGCGATGATGATGATCATGATGATGACGATGATGATGATGACGACGATGATGACGATGATGAAAATGACGATGATGACGACGATGATGATGACCATGATGATGACGATGATGATCATGAAGATGACGATGATGATGACCATGATGACGATGACGACGATGATGATGACGACGATGATGATGATGACGATGCTGATGATAATGATGACAATGATGATGACCATGACAATGATGATGACCATGACAATGATGATGACCATGACAATGATAATGACAATGATGATGACAATGATGAAGACGAAGATGATGAGGTTGACGACGACGACGACGACGACGATGATGATGAAGACAACGACGATGATGACAATGACGATGAAAATGATGACGATGATGATGATGACCATGACGATGATGATGACTATGACCATGACAATGAATATGACGATGATGATGACCATGACTATGATGATGATGATGATGATGATGACGGTGAAAAGAATAACGATCACATAACTCCTAAATTTCATCATTTCTGCAATATCTTTGATCATCTAAGTCCTCATCCAAGTCTACATATGAATCATTTGGTTCATAATCGACGTTGGAAGGATTGACCATATCAACATAATCATCATAAAATTTATTTTCAATAATATCATCATCAATATAATCGTCGAGAACATTTTCATCTACATATGGCTCAACTTCTTCGACTTCTTCATCTGACGGTACATCTACCTCATTCTCCTTTGCATCTTCTTATTCTTCAATATCATCTTCTTCCGGTACATTATACCTTACATTCCTTCCTCTTGGATCATATCTAACAACGTACGACCAACCTACTTTACCTTGAACCTCTGATTAAAATACTTTCTCACATTGGCTTGGAAGATCATATGCTTTTGTACCCATCTCAAACATCCTTGTATTAACCATGGTAAATCCATTGGCATGCTCAATAACAGTTCTTTCAGGATCATGTTCATTCATATGTAACCTGTACCATTTGACCTCGAACATAACTAACTTGAAGGAATTAAAGTCACACTCGATTATATCATTCAAATACCCATAGTATCCATTTTCATATATTGTTGGATGCCTGACACTTCTAGAGGAAACATTAGTGACCTGAAAGACTGCAGTTATCCCAGAATCAAAGGTTTTCTTCTTATAATCAAACTTTTTGATGTGAAATTTACGACCATTGCACCACATATCCTTGTGGTGTTTCAACTGCAATATGCCCCACACATAAAAAAATGCATATTTGTCAATGAATAAACATGGTATTTAGACTTAATAAAACTTTATAAAAGAAACACACCATGACCTAGATTAATAGAATGGAAAATAACTGAAACATGATGTGGGTGAATAAAATGCTTGCATGTTTATCTTTTAAACCATATGCTAAATCAATTTCCCTCTGAGTAAGATTGGTATCTTGATTACGATGAGCTTCTTTAAGAAAGTAGCCACCCCTTCCTATGATAACCTACCATTACATTGTATATTACATTGATGTATCCATACTTTCTTCCCATCAATATTGTTTGTGATGTATAAATGTATTGCATCCCACTCTTGACCAACTATATGAAAAAGGAATAAAAATTAGTAATTAGAGTAAATATTAAATAGTAATTGATCATGGAAACTAAATAAAACGTAAATGAGTACAATATATAAATAAATCAATATTGATGCAAAGTATTATAGATCTCTACCATCTAATTACCTTTCACTTTCTTCATTCTACCTTTTCTGACCAAGACCTCCCCTTCAAATTTGTTAATGGAATTGAGATCCCAAATCTGAGGCACCTTCATGATTTTTGCTGCTAATTTAGGAAGATATTGACTAATATACACCAAGGATTGGTATACCATATATCCCTCTACCATAGATCCCTCGGGACGTTCTCTCTATCTAACAAAGGCACTCAATGACTTCAAGTGCCTCTCCACCATCCACATTGACCTTGTGTGTACAGGTCCAAACATTTCAATCTCCTAAACTTGGTGTATGAGGTAGTGTTCTTGTGCATTGAAAAATGTCGGAGGTAGATACTTGTGCATTTCACACATTAGCAGAGGAATTTCTCTCCTCCAATATTTTATATCTTCTTTATGGATTTATTTAGATGACAACCACCTACACATGATATAACAAATAAGATCATAGGTTTCAACAACAATGTCGTATATACATTGAATGTAAAACAGATGTCGACAAGTTGAGAAACAACGATTTTGCATATAAATCATTAATAATCATCTCATGTATTTTCCAAGATCATATATAACTTGTTTTACATTGTTTTCACATCTGTCAGGTAGAGATAGAAGTACAACATACTGTAATAGAAAAGGGATCATTAATTTTTAGGAAAATAAAACCATATTATAATACTAAAAAGTCATATATTTACCAATATAGAAATCTACGTCCAAAATAATTACCTTAATGAAGGTATGCCAGTCATGTGTTTTCACCTCACCAAACTCACCTTTCTTCGTTAATATATTCTTTATGTTTCAAGAAAATATCGTGGGAAATTTGATTTTCCGAATGACCTCTTTTACAACATTGTTTTCCTGCTCTGTAAATAACCATGGAAGACTATTTTGGTGTAATCCATTGCTATTTGAATAAATTAGATTTTGCAATGCATAATTGGCTTCCTGAATGTTAATACAAATTTTGAGAATTTTTTCTTTGTCACTCCTTCCATCTACAATTCTCCACAAGGTTTTTGTTACATTCTTCCTGATATGCATTGTATCAAATAAATGAACTATTTGTAGGTGCTCATAGTAGAGCAACATATTGAATTGTACAGGGTAACTTTTCATTCCTCGTGGAAGCCCATTAATGCCTTGACGACATTTATGAAAATCAATTAATGAGATTACAACAATAATTGTTAGATACAATAAACATACTTTGATAGAAACTAAAATACTAAAACATTAATATAAATGCAGACACATAGACTAAATGCTTACCTTGGTAGTTTAATCTATTATATTCCAACTTCCATATGTGAGGTGTCATTCTTCGTGGTTTTATTTGAGTCTCTTCTTTCGAATTGAAAATATGTTTTTTTGTAGTTCAATACCTATGGTTCTTGGGGAGGAAGTGCCTATACTCATCAAATACATCCTTAGGACCACAAACTGGACATGAACATTTACCCTTTGTCTGAAGACCTGCAAGATTATATGGATTAATGTCAGTATTATTTATATAAAATGAGGAATTGATATTTAATAAGAATGCATCATATTTTCATAAAATTATATACTATTAAAGTCCATCAATATGTTACACACCACAAAAATGTGTAAGCCATGGGGCATCATGAATTGTCCATGTAAGTATTCCATGGAATTGAAATTGTTTTTTCCCTATTGGTCTAGAGATCTCATACACAATGATGTCATCCCATAACTTTAGTAGCTCGTCGACAAGAGGATCAATATATACATTCATATCTTTGACTTGGCACTTACCTAATTGGGTGAAAGTACACATAATTACTACCTTGTATATATATATATATATATATATATATATATATATATATATATAAGTAGTTATGCAACGAATAAGAAAAATGAAATACAACATTCAAACCAATTTTGTAAACAAATACCTGGAACAATCATTGCCAACATTGTGTGCTCCCTCTTTATTGACTTCCAAGGAGAAAGGTATATATATATATATATATATATATATATAATTATGCAATGAATAAGAAAAATGAAATACAACATTCAAACCAATTTTGTAAACAAATACCTGAAACAATCATTGTCAACATTGTGTTCTCTCTCTTTATTGACATCCAAGGAGAAAGGTTATTGTTTATAACAAAAGTAGGCCACACTGAGTAAATAGACCTGATATCACCAAATGGTTTGACACCATCAGCTGCCAATGAAATCCTAACATTACAAGCTTCTTTTTTAAAAATTGGTCATCTTTCTTCGATGTTCCTAAATGCAAAACCATCCACAGGCATTCGAAGAACACCATCTTCACTTATGTGCCTTGCATGGTAATCCATAAACTATGCAATTCTTTTGCAGTTAAACAATCGTTGCAAATGTGGAATTATCGGAATATGACGAAGAACCTTGTGAGGCACCTTTTTTGTTACTTGCTCGGTTCAATATCTATTGATTTGACATTGCGAGCATTTTGTTTCTGATGCATATTGTCCATAATATATAATATGATCATTCATACATGCATCAATAGCATGAAAGTCCATTCCAATATCTTTCATAATGGCACACATCTCTCGGTATGTGCAAGGTAAATTATTTGAGAGTGGTAAGAAAAATTCACCTAACAATCTATAGCTCATAAAAAAAAACTAGTTAATGTAAATAATAGTAATAAAAAATATCACATCTTTAATTTACACATTAATTGACACTAAAAATAGAGAAAAATAAAGTCGACCTTTACGTATAATATGTGACGAATTATATTACATGCCTTAGGATCTGTGTGAGACAAGTGTTTGACAAACCATTCAATACCTTCAAGTTCACCAACAACATTATAACATCGAGAATATTTATTCTTGAACCTTCATAAAGGGGTTGTCTGCCTTCTCAAGAAGAGGTACATCATAAATATCATCACCGTTTTCCTCATCGATGGGAGAAAAGATGTCCTAGATCAATCTATTTGTCCCATCATATGGCTCAACAATATTATTGGTGTCATCTTCTTCCATAGGATTGACGTGATCTTCAATATTCATATTGTCTTCCACATCTTTTACTATAATATTTCTACTACTACTTGGAAGATATTTATCCGGCGACAAACACCTAGGAGGATTTATCTTTACAATTACAAACAATCAATAACATTAGTGTATATAAAAAAACTTAAACAATTTTTTTTATATAAATATAATCAATACAAAGACATATATAATGAATAACTTACCATGCGATGAAATGTATGCCCCCCTTCATAATGACCATATGTAAAACCATGTTTTTCAGTTGTTTTCCTTAAAAAACTTCATAATGACCATATGTAAAACAAGTTGTCCTCTAGGTTCATCGAAAGATCGATGGAGATAGATGTTCGTCGGAAGACTGACGTTATCGGGACGCCCAGGGAAAAAAAGACTAAAATTTGAGTAATACACGGCGATGTGATTGAATTTATCCTTATCTTCAATTTTTTTTTTCAAATTAAAACCCCATATGTAGTAGTGAAGAACACTTAACTCATCGAACATAAGTTTTTTGTACCTCAGCACATTGAACTTACTGTACTTATATTTGATTGATTTGATTGATATACAAGTATATTCAACCATCAAGTATAGTTAAAAGTATATTATCTCAACTTTTGATCAAAGCTATAGTCAATGCCATTTTTCCATAAACAAAGCAGAAATTGATTTATTGATATCTCTCAAACCATGAACCCGTTGGCCGTGAAATTTGGACCATAAATGTATCAAGATATGATGCATAAAAACAACAAATTTCAAACAAATCTATTTTAGATTTGTCAATAAATTGGCCATCATCACCTTCAACCATTTTTCCCTTTTCTCGAAATGTATGCATTTGTTGGCTGCTATTTTTGGTGAGAAAAAGCATAGGGCTAATACCAACAACCTCACCAAATTTCATAGAAAACCAATTTGCAGTTTGAGAGATAATGACTAGACAAAACTACTACAACAAGATGGTTACCAAAGTTTGGGTGATAAAATATTTCAAAATTCAATTCAAATAAAATGGATCAATTATGAGGTCATCGGTTCTTTTGCATGAGGACATGAAAATCCTTAGGTGTCGGGGAGATGTTGGGTTTCCATTTTGTCATCTTTTCATCAGTCAAGTCATTCATTTTCACATCATCCTCTCACCATTCACTACCATTCACCACCATTTTAAACCATATTCCTCCATGAATATACCAAAATACCCTTACACATGTTAAAGTGGTTTATTATCATTTATTTCCTTTATTTTTAATAAATTAAGAAGAATTATGCTCTATTTTACTAATGAGGGTTTACACATAAATCTCCTGCACTCAAAGAGAAAATGACTTCTAAGGTTGACATATCTATGCAACTTTAGGTGAAATTTCAGAACTAGGGTTTTGTTCCTAGACATGTTGACATGGTTTTATGACGTTCAATTCATACTGAGGTTGATTCTCCAGCCTCCAGCTCTTAGTCAAAGACCCAATCAACCATATGCCAAGTGGAAATGGACAATGATCTTCAAGAATGATTTATGGAGCGATGAATGTGAATCCAAAGATTCCACGACATGAGTTTTGTGTAGAATGAACCTAATTAGACGAAAAACAAGTGGATTTTCCAAAGAATGCATGATTTGGAAGATCTGGTTGTTTTTCTAAAGATGAAATGCTTAGATTTCGTCTTGCGATCGAATTTGCAAAAACACTCAGGAGAAAGGAATCATGCTCAACTAGCTAGCATATTGAGGATCCAACTCATATGATCGTGGAAATATTATTCTATATGCTAAAAAGGAGATATAATCTACATTTTCTGTAATTAGTTTGAAAAATAGAGTGTATGTGGAAGCACTCGAATTTCTTCATGAATGTATAAAAACTAAAGGTAAGGGATATATCGGAGAAGAAAAATGTTGATATTATCTGTAACACACCCACTATCATATTTTAAAAATTTTGGGAATTAATCTCCCATACATGAACAATCTCCCTAAACTCGCATTAGCGAAATACCAATCCCCGGTTCGATATCGGGAATTCGGGGCTTCTAGTGTCAAGATTCATTCACCCTCAAGACTCGCGTTTCCCCGAATTCCGACGCGCTCCCCTACGCATTAGCTCTCTTGGTTCAGCTCCCGAATACACAGGACCTGCTACCATATGTCCGCAGCCTTATAGCTACCCATCGGGGTTTCAGGGTTTATGACGCCGCGATGCACAGGCCTTCGTAAATTTCGAACCTCCGATCCCCGATGCCACTTGGCGTTGACTCACGGCCCAGCTTGGCCTTCCGACACCTATCCCTTGATTTGGTGTCTATGGCCCCCACTCCCTATGATGGCATGGAGTGACACCTGTCCTCCACTGGAATGCTATGACTAAGGGACCGTCGTATTTCGGGATTTCGCGACTTCTCCTGTCGTGAGTTTCTCGTCACCGAAAGTCCCGAGATGCCGAACCCCGATCTCTACAGG
>ML831512.1:42588-54341 GCA_009831015.1 Picea engelmannii | reverse complement strand
GTTGATTATAGGGACATTAACAAAGCTTGTCCTAAAGACAACTTTCCTACCCCCTTCATTGATTAGATCATCGACGATTGTGCCAGAAGAGAAATCTTCTCTTTGATGGATGATTTCTCTGGATATAATCAGATCAATATCATACTAGCGGACCAACACAAGACTACTTTTATTTTTCCTTGGGGAACGTTCGCCTATTGGAAACTCCCATTCGGTTTAAAGAATGCCGACGCAACTTTTCAGCATGCTATGTCTTACGCCTTCCATGATATAAAACACATTGTGCATCCATATCTCGATGACTTACCCACTCATTCCATGCACCGTGTAGATCATCCAATACACCTCCGCACCATTTTCCTTCGATGTCGGTTTTACCATATATGCTTGAATCCCCACAAATGTGTTTTCTACGTAGAATCCGACTGACTTCTAGGATTTATTGTTTTATGTCAAGGGATTAGGGTAGATCCTTTAAAGGTCGAGGTGATTCTCAATCTCCCTCCTCCTTCCTCACTTCACCAGTTACAAAGTTTGCAAGGGAAGGCAAACTTTCTCCGTCGTTTCATCCCAAACTATGTTGAGCTAACTCTTGGATTTACGCGACTGCTCAAGAAAGGTTCCAAGTTCATATGGGATACCACTACCAACAAAGCTTTTGAATCTTTGAAACTTTCCTTGACACGTACCCCACTCCTCTCCCCTCCTGATTACAGTCAGGATTATTTCCTTTATCTCATAGCCTCGGACTATACCATCGCTATGGTTCTCGTCCAGGAGGATGATTCTCATGACGAACATGTCATTTATTACTTGAGTCGAAGTCTCATGACTACCGAAACCAAATATTTACATGTTGAACAACTGGCCTTGGAAGCCATCCAAGTTGTTCAACATTTCCGACACTATATCCTCTCTCGCAAGACTACGGTAATTTCTAACTGCAACCTTATGCAACACATTCTTACATGCCAATTGATAGAGGGAAAATATTCCAAATGGATCGTAATACTTCAAGAGTTTGACTTAGAATTCGAACGCACTAAGTCCAAGAAATCCTAGTGCCAAGTTGAAGCAATAAACAAGGTCCTCATTACCATGCTTCGACGAATGATAGGGATTCACAAAACAAGTTGGCACACAATGTTGTTTTCAGTATTGTGGGCTTATCGGACATCCGTTAAGTCTGCTACCAGGTTTTCACCATTCCATTTAGTTTATGGTATAGAATCCAACTTTGCCCAACACACCTCATTTTCCCCCAACACACCTCATTTTCCAGGAGTACAAGTGTTTTTTCTTTTTGTCGCATGTACGACTACTTTTTAGGGTTTTTAGAAAAACCTTGAGCTCAGTCTTCGTTCGTTCTGGCACTCGAAAATATATGAGAATGTAACCGAGTATACTTTTTCTTGCCTTTTCGTACTCGTATGGTAACACAAAAGCAATGAACCTTAAGGAGTATCCTTTAAGTTCTTTTCACGCTCCATAAAAACGAAAATATTGCCGAGCGATCTTATTCTCTTCATGCTCATTAAAGTATCTGAAGAAAACGTTTAACGGGCGATAGTTTATCACTTTTGCATCTCGTCGAACTTATTTACGAAAAATGAATTGGGAGAGTTCTCTTTAAGTGTTTTTCAGACTCTCAAAACATGAAAAACTCCTAAGTTTTCTATCCTTGGACTCGTTAAACAAACATCGAAAGACCCGCAATGGGACTGAACCACTCCTTCATAGGGTTCGTTAAATATACTCTGGGGGACTCATCTGAAGGGTGAGCTTACATCAACAAGCATATGTTATCCTCCTCAAGCATGCGTAAAAATAAAGAGGTACTCGCCAGAAATGGTGGGGGAAATTTTGGGAAAGGGATGTGTTTTCCTATTCATATTAATGGCAGTAAGCGTCGCTCTTGAACATGACACCCCCTATTCATCATTTGAATCCGGGTTGGGAAATCCATTTGTCTCTCATTCGACTTGTTACAAGGTCATATCTTGGGTCGTCTTTGAGTCAATGCTGCCAAGTCCTTGGTCATGTCATTCATATGTTCAAGAGAAGTTCACACGAGCCCTCTATTGAGTCGGCCATCTGCAGTTGTCCATTCTTACTATGTCGGCCTTCCCTGTGTCTGTTTCAACTCGTATTCATACTTCGTCTCATCCTCAAAATCTGTTACTTATTTCGTGTCATTGATGGGGGATACATCAAGGCCCTCCTGTGACGATTTTTGTTCCGTTGACTCTAAATCAATATCTAGAAATGAGACTTAGAAATCATTTAGTACCTTAGAACCTGCATGCCTTAATGGCAGGTCTCTTCGCTTTCGACATGGGTTTCACATCATTGATCCCTGAGCGAGAGATTCCGCTGAGTGCTCGACTTCAGCTCATTCATTCGCATTCATTTGGATTGTACTTCGATACCTTAGGAGTTATTGACATCAATGGTGATTTCCCTCACACTTGTTAATGGTTTTCATCAATGACCGGTAATCAAGTGGTTTCTACCATGTTCGACTTCAACACATGTAATCGCATGGCTAGATTTGTACTTTCAGGTGATGGGATTGAAGACCCTGGGTCTCATGTTTTTGATCCAGGCTGCTATGGAGTATGTATGATTTGTGTCAGCACATAGATCCACTTTGTATGTCGTGTGGCTATGTTGTCTTAATTCAAGTCTTCTCACATAGATCCACAATGTATTTCTAGTGGCTATGTAGCATTTTGAAGGCATGGATCCACGGTGTATAATTGGTGGCCATGACTTACATTTTTGATTCCATCCATTTGTGATTTGAGCATGGGAATGCCTACCTCAGAACTGGTATTATATTCTGCATATGCTTGGTTGTTTACATGTTTTCGAATAGGTGCGCTCCTTGTTTCTCACACACACACACAATTTACAAAGTATTTCGGCTGTCACAGATTCCAACCTCATACTTTGGGGGGCATTATGTTACACATGATTTTGGTCACTCTGGTGATGTCTCTACAAGTGATGTGTTCAGGCTCCCACAATGACTTTTTGCCTGAGAAAAGTGACTATTGTCTTCTTCCAAAAAACACATTTTTAAGATGAGTTTGCAGGCTGCCTATGTTACAGGGTGCAAGAATCCCTCATTCTCGCAGGCCACCCACACTTAGGGTGCGAACTGTTCGTAGTCTTCTCCATAGATAGGGTGCGAACCTATTTTTAAGCTTGAAAAGGAGAAGAGGTCACGAAGGTGTTAGAAGGGGATCTTCTATAAAATGATTTGGCATTCACATGGTTGGCATCCTACTGACTTTTCAGATTTGGTGGGATCATCCTCATCCATGTAGCCATCCCTCGTTCTCCTATATATTGAAAGGTTTCTCATGGAAAAGGTTAAGCAAGATTGAATGAAGAATTGGTGAAAGAATTGTGCGAAGAACCCTGCTTGGACAGAAGCTTGAAGACTCTGTTTGGTCTATCAAGAGGTATTGGATCTTCTTCATGCAAGTGCAGAGAAAGTGTGTGTGTTGGAACCAAGGGTTACTGAAAGGAAGCTTGCAACATCAAGGCGATCGGGTTGTATCTTCTACTTTCATTTAATATAATACAACGACATGTCCCTTTCCCATCAAATCACTCTTATTTTATTATGTAACTCCTTGATCATATGCATAGGTTGACATTGAATATACTTTCTTATCTTCAGTTTGGTTGGTTTGTGTTGTCTCAGACCTGACTTCTTAAGAGCACTGGAGTGAAGTGGGAACAACAAAGACCTAAGGAAACGATATAAAGGTATGCCACTCATTCGTTCTTATTAGTAGATTCAATGACTACAACTTAGGGAAAGAGTCGTGTCATGTCCTGTTTTGTTCTAGATCTAGGTGGATCTAGGGAGATCTGTTAGTGTCCACACCTACCGATTTGTCCGATAACATTGATCAACCTCTATGTTGGTCGGGAAGGACCCCTGGTCTTTCTCCTGAAAGCATGGAACCGCCTCCTAGAAGGCGTGGGTTTTTATACCACTGGTTCGCCAGAGTCAGTGCGTGTTAATTTTAGTGACATGAAGAATCCCACAAGGGATGAACCTGTGCATAATAATGGTACGACCAAAGTTCTTGAGGATACCAACCAAGGGACCCTTTCCCAAGGGGATTCTTTTTCTTTTCCTTTATTTGGAAATGTTGGTGCCCCCTTGATGGCCACTTTGAACATTAATGTGTTGAATATAGGACTATCGGTTTGGTTGTGGACCACTCCAAATGTCCTGAATACTCTTGATGCTTCTCAGACAAGCACCTTATGTCAGGGGCATTGTACAGATTTTGATCATTCACCTTCTGCATTCGCATATTTTTCTCCTCCTCCTCCTACCTCTTCTGGAAAAATTATTCTACTACTAACCAGAAGTCTAAAAGGAATAGGAAGATGAAGAGTAAGAAAAAGAAGTCACCAACCTCTATGAGTCATGTTGGAGACCTGTCACCAGTCACTGCTAGTCATATTGGCATCAAGTCATCAACCTCTGTGAGTCATGTTGGAGTCTTGTCACCAACCTCTGCTAGTCACGTTGGAGACATGAAACCAACCTCTGCTAGTCATGTTGGGGGCAACCCCTTAGTCACTGCAAGTCATGTTGTGGGCACTAATACTATTGAGAAGCCTAAACGTATAGGATGTAAGCCCAAGTTCCCTTGTAAGCTTTGAAAAGGAGATCACCTCACTCACTTTTGTGCCCTGCTATTGTTGTGACACAAGAAGCATGGTCCTTTTCCAACAACCCTTCTAGTTCTAAGTCTTCTTTGGTTTCCAAGCATTATAATCAATCTTTGGTTGACAAAGAGTTCATGTCGATGCAATCTTCAACCGAAACCACTCTTGTTTCGGGGGGTGATGCATCTCTTTATCATGTTGTCTCACACCCTATTCAACCAGTGGTTGAGGAAGTGGTCGTGTCGATGCAATCTTTGGCCAATCCCACTCTTCTCTTGGAGAGTGACAACTCTAAAGGAGTGGTCTCATCAATGCAATCTTTGGTTGATCCCACTCCTCTTTCGGGGAGTGATGTGTCTTTTGACCGTGTCCTTAGAATTTTCAGTTCAATACCTTTTGAGAAAGGGGGCACTCCACTCTCTTCTAGTACACTCCCTCCAAGTCCTAGTATGGTTTCTTTTGATTAGAATGATCTTGTAGAGCCTCGTCTTCCTTCTTCTGCACCCTTCCAGATAATGGTTGTAATTAATAAATTAGGCATTCACCAAACTATTGTGGATGAAGGATCCTCTACAAGTATTTTATAATCTTCAACTTGGAAAGCTTTGGGTTCTCCTAATATTGTGTTAGATACCAGTGTTTTGTTGGATTTCAATAGAATACCTAGCGAATTTCTAGGGGTTCTTCCTCAGTTTCCTATCACGATAGGTGGGAAGATAGTCCTAGTTGATCTGTTAAGGGTTTCAGACCCTTTAGAATTTAATTTCTTCTTGGGAGTGATTATGTGTATGCAATGAATTTTGTGGTGTTTGCGCTCTTTCGTGTGATGCATTTCCCTCAAAATGGAAGCATTGTGATCAAAATCTGGACTAGGGCTAAAAAATTAGCCCAAAAATCAAAGTGCTTGAAATCACATCAAAACAGACATGTCTGTAGGCCTCATCTTCACGAACCCAAGACAACTCAAATGGGTTCAAATGGACATCGGATGAGTGAGATATCACATTCTGTTAATTTTTCCAAACGTGCAAAATTTTGTTGATTGTACAGTCCGTACAAGCTGACGTGGCATGTGACATGTCAATGATAAGTTGGAAAGTGCTAATGTGGCAAGTGCTAAGTTGGTAGTAGAGTGGTAGACACGTGGGTGAATGAATTTTGGACACGTGGCATCCTTTTTGGAAAATTGTGTGGTGCCACATGGCCCAAGCATAGGTTGCCACGTGGCACCTTGGTATATGGTAAAATTTATGTGGAGTCAGTGGGGGTCGAACCCTGGACCTCCCGCACATGGAAAGTGTTTTGGAAAAGGCCGCCCAATTGGCATGCCCACACATTGTTTCATACCATATAACATTTCCATTTTTATTTAAGTTTGTGTATGGTATAGTTGGGGGCGGGTCTGGGCTGGGGCTTAGCCCCAGCCCCCGTTCATATGTGCTCAACCATACAACCTTGCCACATGAGTTTAAGTGGGAGTATAAAACATTTAAAATGGTTCTGATCCATGCGCTGACACTTGTCACTACCTCAAACACTCTTGTAAACGGATCTCCCCATCACGCGACACTTGGTATATGTCTAACTGTTGCAATGGGTGCCCACAATTGTGCGGGATGTGGTCACATGGAACCATGTGTCCAACACCTTCACGGTTTGAAATTTGTGGAAGATGGCACGCATGCTGGGTTTAGGCATGGGAAAAGCCCAGAAGCCAGGTTACTCACACAAGCGGTGTGATTTGGCAAACCAAAGACAAAAAGGTTGAAGGAGAAAACTTGCAAGAGGTCTGTCTTCTTCGTTTTTGGCCAAACCAGGTGCCAAAAAATCCCAGCTAGGGGTTTTTGGATGTTCTTAAGCCATTGGTGTAGGTTGAAAAGGAATTTGGAGACTTCTATTGTAGGTTTTTCTACAGGGAAGCTCAGAGAAGATTAAGGCCACCAGTAGAAGAGGTCATGCCCATATGAGCCATGGTTTGTTTTCAGAGATCTAATAGTCATTTTTGGGGTTTTTATGTATTCTAAACCCAATGGTACAATCAGTAAATCCATTGGAGTTGAGAATCATCTTGTAAAATAAATTATACAAACTAATCCCAGAGAGCCTATTCCATTGATGGAGGCTCAAGAAGATGTAGCCCAGTTGGGGGTGAACTCTTTTATCATTTTGTTGTTGTTGTGAGATTGTTGGTTATTATTTGCTACAATTTATGTTTTTTTTTGTACTCTTTAAACAACATATTTAAACTTTAAAAAAACCTCACACATAAACACCTAAAAGGAGCCTAAACTTGACACATAAATCCTCTTGCACAACTAAGACATTGAGCAAGGTCCTAAAGTTTATTTTAATGGAGTAGAGGGTGATTGCATAGCAAAACAAGTCAGCCCCCTATTTTCAGATCGGGTGGTATCAGAGAATAGTTTTGCTCATGTGATTCCCATTGATAGCTAGAGATTTAGTTGTTGGTATTATTGTGCAAGTTTTGTGTTGAAGTTTGATACCTTGCAAGGATGGAGGAAGCTTAAAACAGTGAGAGTTCTCATACATTTTCATTAGCCAAGTTCTTTGACAAAGAGAGGTTGAAGGAGCTTGTAACCATGAGAAATATGGTGCAAGAGATGTGGGAAGATAGGAAGGAGAGCATTGTCCTTCAAGAGCAGTTGATGGCCATGAAGGAGGAGAAGCACCAACTTCTTGAAAAGTTGCATGAGATGGAGACTCGGCTCCATGAGGAAAAGGAAACCCTTACCAAGTACATGCATGAACATGAGGTATGTAATGCTAGTTTTTCTTCAAATTCCTCTCAAGCGGAATGCTTTGGTGTTTTTGAAAAACATACTAGAGGAATAGGGTCCAAGTTATTGTTAAAACTGGGCTATGAAGGTAGAGGGTTAGGAAAACAAGCACAAGGTATTGTTGAGCTTATTGTTGTTGAGGAGAGGCCCAAGTATTGGGGTCTTGGATATGAGTAGGAAGATGAAGCGTATTCCAAAGTTGAGGAGACAAGGGAAACAGTTCCAAGAACAACTTTTGTTGCAATTTCAATCCCTCAATCATGCAAAGTGTGTGTTCAAGATGAATGCAAATGTGTGAAACAAGAGAGTTGTGATAGCCATGAGGACAAGAACATTGTTGTTGGTATTCAAAAGAGAGCTAGTAACTTTTCAAATTCACCTCCTCAAGAAGGCGATAAAGGTGAATGTTCAAGGTATACTTCTGCATATTCCAAAGTTGAGGAGACAAGGGAAATAGTTCCAAGAACAACTTTTGTTGCAAGTTCAATCCCTCAAGCATGAAAAGTGTGTGTTCAAGATGAATGAAAATGTGTGAAACAAGAGAGTTGTGATAACCATGAGGACAAGAACATTGTTGTTGGTCTTCAAAAGAGATCTAGTAACTCTTCAAATTCACCTCCTCAAGAAGGCGATAAAGGTCAATGTTCAAGGTATACTTTTGCCTGTAATTCAGTTGATTTTGATTATGTTGAGCATGGTAAATTTTCATGTAAGAATGGGAGAAAAATTCCATGTACACATTGTGGTTTAGATAACCATCATGTTTCAAGATGTTGGAAAAGATTGGTCACATTCAGGAAACTTTCCAAGCAAAGGCAACTTGAAGGGAAGATGCAAAAGATTTGCACTCACTGCCAGAAGAGGGGTCATATCATTGACCAATGTTGGACATTGCATCCAACCACTCATCCACAACACATGAAGCATATGGATAAAGAGACTGGAAAGAATGGAAGTGGAGATTCCATCATCAATATGAGTCAAGATGATTCACAAGAAGAGGATTTTCAGCAAGAAAAGTCACCATTGAATTGGCTTGGTAAGAAATGGTTAGATTTCTTAAACAAGTAAGGCTTTAATTTCTCTGCTTGTAGATGCACATTTCAGCCTTATGTATGCATTTCTATTGAAAGTATGACAAGTTGCAACATCTTATCACAACTTGTGTGATGCAAGATTGCATGTGAATGCGATTCTATTGAAGGCATTCTTGTTGTTGCACAACTTCGTCGGGAGGGTGCAAAGATGGGTATGATACTCACTTATTGCAGCCATATATCTTTTCATTTCATCTCTTATGTAACCACATGTTTTTGGGTTTATGTACTTATGTTTGTACTTCAAGGAGATTTGAAGAGATATGCACATGCATGTGATTTTATTTGTGTAAAAGTGAACTTTGTGATAGTTTCATTATGAGTGACTCATGAATGTAACATGGTTGTGTATCATGAATGTTGACTTGTCATTTTGGAATGTCGATGTGTTTCAAATGAGTCTCGACTTGTGTCGATGTTGTCTTGATGACTATGTTGTGTTGATCATGTTTTTCGACTTATGTTTAGTCGATGGTGTTTGTCGGCTTGTAAGTCGATATTGAGTACACCAAGATGCATGAAAATGCCATGTACTTTGATGATGTAAAATATGTGACAGTTATGGATTTGAAGAGAAAAAGAGTTGGTTGGCATCATTTACATTCTTGTATAAAGTTTGTTTTCAAGATTGTTGGTTTTCTTGGTTTGTGACAAGATGTCGCAGGAAAGCATTTTGCAGCCATTGTAGAGTGAATTGTGTTGATGCCAAGAGTTCACAAGAGGGACTTGATTCTTAGTGGGAAGGATGACAGTTTTCCAAGCACAAAGAGAAAAATGGGTCAGAAACAGCCAGAGAATAGTGGTTGAGGGACATAGCCAGTTGCAGTGCAAGACATGTCAAGGTACCCAGGTGATTGCCAAAAAGTCTTTTCAAGTAGAATCAGTTGACAAAACTTGGAAGCAGAATAGTATTGAAGCTCAGGCAGATAATCATTAGATTTTGTGGGACCAAAATCCATTCAGTGGGAAGGAGTGATCAGAATATGGACCTGGGGTAAAAAATTAACCCAAAAATCAAAGTGCTCAGAATCACTTCAAAATGGACAGGTGTGTAGGCCTCTTCCTCACGAACCCAACACAACTCAAATGGGTTCAAACAGACATCGGATGAGTGAGATATCATGTTCTATTCATTTTTCCAAACATGTAAAATTTTGCTGACTGTACAGTTCGTATAGTCCGTATAGGATGACATGGCAGGGTACAGACCCACACATGGTAGGTGATGTGTTAGTCCTGAGTTGGAAAGTGTTGGTGTGTCAGTGATGAGTTGGCAGTCGAGTGGTAGACACATGGGTGAATGAATTTTGGACACGTGGAATCCTTTTTGGAAAATTGTGTGGTGCCACATGGCCTAGGCATGGACTACCACATGGCACCTTGGTATATGGTAAACTTTATGTGGAGTCTGCGGGGGTTAAACCCCAGACCTCCCGCACATGGAAAGTGGTTTGGAAAAGGCCGCCCAACCGGCGCACCCACACATTGTTTCATACCATATAACATTTCCATTTATATTTTAGTTTGTGTATGGTATAGTTGGGGGTGGGTCCGGGCTGGGGCTTAGCCCCAACCCCCATTCATATGTGCTCAACCATACGACCTTGCCACACGATTTTGTGTGGGAGTCTAAAACATTTCAAACGGTTCTACTCCACGCGTCGACACTTATCACTACCTCAAACACTCTTGCAAACGGATCTCCCCATCGTGCGACACTTGACATATGTCTAACTACAGCAACGGGTGCCCACAATTGCACGAGACTTGGTCACATGGAACCACGCATCTAACACCTCCGTGGTTTGGGGGCTAGTCCCCTAATTGTATGACATTTTGGCACAATTTGTGGAAGATGGCGCATGTGCTAGGCTTAGGCACAAGAAACGCCCATAAGCCAGGTTACTCACACAGGAGGTGCGATTTGGCGAACCAAAGACATCAAACTTGAAGGAGAAAACTTGCAGGAGGTCTATATTCTTCGTTTTTTGGCCAAACTAGGTGCCAAAAAATACCATCTAGGGGTTTTTGGATGTTTTGAGCCATTGGTACAAGTTGCAAAGGAATTTGTAGACTTCTATTGCAGGTTTTTCTATAAGGAATCTCAGAGAAGCTCAAGGCCACCAGTAGAATACGTCATGCCCAGATGAGCCATGGTCTGTTTTCAGATATCTAATAGTCATTTTTGGGGGTTTTATGTATTCTGAACCCAATGGTATAGTCAGTAAATCCATTGGATTTGAGCAAAATCTTGTAACATAAATTAGACAAACTAATCCCAGAGAGCCTAGTCCATTGATGGAGGCTCAAGAAGATGTAGCTCAGTTGGGGGTGAAATCCGTTATCATGTTGTTGTTGTTGTGAGATTGTTGGTTATTATTTGTTACAATTTATGCTTGTTGTTGTAGTCTTTAAACAACATATTTAACCTTTAAAAAAACCTCACACACAAACACCTAAAAGGAGCCTAAACTTGACACATAAATCCTCTTGCACAACTAAGACAATGAGAAAGGTCCTGAAGTTTATTTTAATGGAGTAGAGGGTGCTTGCATAGAAAAACAAGTCAGCCCCCTATTTTTTCAGATCAAGTGTTATCAAAGAATAATTTTTCTCATGTGATTGCCATTGATAGATAGAGGTTTAGTTGTTGGTATTATTGTGCAAGTTTTGTGTTGAAGTTTGATACCTTGCAAGGATGGAGGAAGCTTCAAATAGTGAGAGTTGTCATACATGTTCATTATCCAAGTTCTTTGGCAAACAGAGGTCGAAGGAGCTTGTAACCATGAGAAATATGGTGCAAGAGATGTGGGAAGATAAGAAGGAGAACACTATCCTTCAAGAGCAGTTGATGCCCATGAAGGAGGAGAAGCACCAACTTCTTGAAAAGTTTCATGAGATGGAGACTCAGCTCCATGAGGCAAAGGAAACCCTTACCAAGTACATGCATGGACATGATGTATGTAATGTTGTCTTTTCTTCAAATTCCTCTCAAGATGAATGCTTTGGTATTTTTGAAAATCATACTAGAGGAATAGGGTCCAAGTTATTGTTAAAAATGGGCTATGAAGGTAGAGGGTTAGGCAAATATGCACAAGGCATTTTTGAGCCTATTGTTGTTGAGGAGAGGCCCAATTATTGGGGTCTTGGATATGAG
>ML831512.1:0-29540 GCA_009831015.1 Picea engelmannii | reverse complement strand
TTCATGGGATGCATTTTCACTTTCAGGTGCTTCTCTGTTACAAAAATTTTCAATACTTTCATGATCTCCCCTTTTAAACCCTCCATCATCTCTTGTAGTTCATCTTTTGTTACTATATTCTTTTGTAAATAATTTATGTCCCTCATCATTTCTTAACCTTCATCAAGAGTCCAATTAGGATTTTCTGGAGGCTTATTTGGTGTAGAAGTTCCCTTTTTGGGTGGCATGTTGGCCAAGTATCACTTTTGAACCTTGATTTTGAGGTGGTTCTTCTAGACAATATTTCTTATGTTGTATCTCTCAAGTTTCGGGCCTTCTGGGTATGAAACTTTATTTTATGAAGTTCTCTGATATTTCTTCTCTGCAATGCCATAGGTCTGATCAAAATTGGATGTGCCAAGTGTAATTATGGTAACTTCCCCACAACTTGCCAATTTTTGGCCTTTCCAGGAGATCTCACTTGTATAGCGTGCTCCGCACAAAATAATTGATATAAAATTCTGAAACTCACACCAGAAATACTACAGACTATCCAAAATCCAATGAAGCTAGTCCCACTCAATTTGGATACTCTAGGAAGAAGTTATGACTTTTTTACCTGGAACACCTTGTTGAGACTAGTCAATAGGACTAGTCAGATACCCTATCTTACACAGGGTGTATCTACAAATTTAAGATGACCCAGAAGCTGAAATTTTTACCACAAATACCTTACTAATTTCTGTGAATATCTTTAGGGTCTGAAACATTACAAAAAAAAAATTATAGCTAAAATTCCGCAATGACTCATTTCCGGATGATTCTAGAACCCTATCTTGTATAGGTTTTATATCCAAAAGTATAAGTCCTCAGGAGCTGAATTTTGAACCCAACATACCTTGATCTGTCTACTAAATATCCTCCAAGTCGTTCCTTCTGAAACGTTGTAGAGAAAAATTTATAGCAAAAATTCCAAGGTGTCTCAGATGTAGCAGTGAAACCCCAAGACCTTGAGCTTTGATACCATATGTTAAGAACCAAATATCAATATAGAATAGAAAAACCTCAGAAAAAGTACTCAACACCTTGAAAAAGAGATAATTTCAGATAATAATCCTCTTTGAGGGGGCAACCTCATTTTACCCCACTTGAATGTTCAAGTACAAGATGATTCAAAATGAAAATGTCTCCTTGGTATATATAGGAGACTAGGAGGTATAATTACAATTAATGGCCTAAAGCCGACATAAATAAAATAAAATTACTAATATAATATGCCCCAATTAATGGGTAATGAGCCAATATTAGGGCTTAACACATCTATCCTTTAAAACTGATTCCCTGTAACCTGTAGCTAGCATGTAGCCTGCCTGCTTATTCAACAACCAATAACTAGAAGAATCTACTTGCTCAGATGAAGAGATTATTTTCTTATCTGCTCCTACTCCTAACCATAAAAACTAGTTCATCATGTGACATCATTCTTCCAATGAAGCCATGATAACATCGAACTAATTACAAGAATCCTTTGCATGCATATAAATTTCAGAGAACACTTCATGTCGTGCATCAGAATTTCAACTTCCAGAGCATACTTACAATCATAATTTGCCTTGGTTCCAAAGATTGCACAACTGAAGACTTCTGAAAAAACATAACTCCATATAAACGGCTACCAGATCATAGAAAGAAGTTAACTCTGCTTGTTGCTCAAGCCTTTTCTTCAACCTCTGATATATAGCTTCCATAAACTGGTTCCTGCAAATCTAAAAGTAGTTGTGAGTTGATTTGACTGCTAATCCCTTATTTTTCGATATCATCGTCGTAGGTGATTTCAATTTTCTGTTCATGAGGCATTATAAACATAAGAGAAGACCTAAAATCTTCAGCCAGATTAAACTCATCATTTTCAATGACTTCTGCAAACATGGAATGGTTTATTGCAATATGAAGTTGTTCCTTAGTGGGAAAAGAAAAAGGCTCGTTGAAATCAGATTCATAAATGTCTTATATTGGCTGAATGTTGTTCAAGTCAACATTATTTGATGTAGAAATATTCTCTTCTCCATTTGCATACTTATCAAAAACAGGTGGATAGAAAACCTTTGTATCTTGCAAAGAAAGACAAGCAATGCTCAGATCCTTCTCTCCAATCACAGGTGAAAACATATCGTAGGCAACCTCTTGAAAAAGTTTAGAAAAATCTTCTTCCCTAACTATTCCTTCATGCAAATCAAAGGCAGAAGGTGCAACAGAGATAAGGTCTGATGCATCTACAACTATGAAATTCTTATTTGTATCATGAAGATCTTCCTGAACAATATAATTTTCACCTTGACAAACAGAAGAAAAGACTACTTCTTGCTGAACTTGCTTCTCAAATTCATCACAACAACCTTCAAAGAAACTTTCAGCTGTAAATTCATCTTTACAAAACAAATGGAAAGCATAATGAAAACTTGCCAATGAGTGAATGCTTGCAGCTGGAAGAGATCTGCACCAATCAAGGGAAATTCCCTCTAATGAATACCTGAAAAGCTTAATTTGAACGTCCTCATGTACAATTCCAAGCCGATGAATAAAATCATGAAAATCTAGCAAGTGTTTAGTTGGCACTTCCCATTCTTCTCCTCAAAATCTAGGAATACTACATTCCCATTCATCTCTACTAGGTATTGGATGAGGGTAACCAGAAATGCTTGAGAAATTAAAAAATGCATACCTCTTGTTCATTTCATACCAGTGAAGTCACCAACAAATTTCTGAACAATGGAGTCGCTACTGAATCCGTCCTTCATGGAGTCGCCAGATAGATAATTACAACCAAGAAAATGTCCAGGATTTTTCTATCATCAAAACTGGATCTATGTCATCTCCCAAGGAAGCTGAGCTTCAATCTCCTCTCCCCAGCAACGACGCCAATTTGTTATCTCTCCAAGAAACTCTTTGAGGTTGTAAGTCAAAGATGTTTGGTAACTTAAAGTAAAATTGTTTTTGTGTTTATGTATGTGTGGATCAATGGGATAAATCAACATTAATGGATTGACATTAGGATAATCAATAATATACAATCAAATATGACAGTGCTTTCAAAGATTAATGATCAGACAAATAGCTTTGACTATGGGTGAAGAAATCAGTGCTTATAAACCAGATACAAAATGATGGGTTTAATAAACAATACAAATAACTATTAATCAAGCTATGAATTGACTAATGAGATAAAAGTCATTATCAATTAAGAAAACTTGAATAAGAGTACAGAAAAGAAGGTAATGGATGAAGGTCTGACATCAAAAGTGAAAGAAGACTGTGATTGTATATATATCTGAAAAATTGTACAATAGCATAAGGCCCTTGTATCCAAAATAAAACCTCTATTACTTTGAAATCATAGGCTTTATAGACTTTACATCATAATTTAAGATCCTATCAAAGAGGATCTGAAATACTAAGAATAGTATTAATCAAAATAGTTTACAAGAAAGTAGGATCAAATCCTATCTTAAGGGGTCAAACCCTTATCATAATCTGGTCTTCAGCATCTTCAGTCGTCTTCAATGGTATTCAAGGAGATGATAAGGTAACTCAGAATCCTTCCTTGACACCTGGGAAAATATTTAACCAAAATTGGATAACCTTTGACCCTATTATCCTTTGTATAAGCCTCAAAACTTTGAAGAAGAGGGTAATCTTTATCCATTTTAATCTTATCATTCATTTGGAACCTTCCTCAAATGATTTGGCAGCGAAAATATTCGATCTGAGCAAAAAGACTATCATTTTTCCTATGTCTACACTTTCGGCAGCTTACGTGCCTGAAACAGAGTAGGATAAGTTGTCGAAAGTCCAGGGATTTGACAACTAATAGTACCTTTGTGAACCCTGATAAGCTGCCGAAAATTCTAGAAATATTCCTCTCAAAGATTCACCTATATCTCTCAAACAAAACCATATTTTGGAAAAATGAGAGAGGTTTTTGGAGATTGGTTTGTTTTGAGAAAAATATTCTCTTAGTTATTGGAGATTCGTTTTCATTTTCCCGGGATCTTCATTTCAAAAACATGTGTCAAACAGGGAAATTCTGAGATCTGAAAATTAGGGCTTAGATATGAATTTTATTCTCCCAATATATGACACATGTAGGAAAATTGAGAGATGTTATTGTTATTTGAGGTGTTAGTAACAAAAGCCTCTGCCCATTTCTCAAAATTATTCTCCAGTCGCTCAGAATCATCATTTGAAAATGATGACTCAGCACAGTAAAAACAGACTCTTCTACACTTTCGGCGACTCATTTGTCCTTGAAAATCTGATTTAGCTGCCGAAAGCCCTGACTTCGGCAGCTCACAACACTGTAAAATTACCATTTATACATAGAAAGCTAAAATTTACTTTTGGTCTATTTTATGAGGTGAAATCCTCATTTTATTGAATTGATATGATTATAAGCCTTTCTAAAAGACTTCATGACTTTCAAACCTAAAAATAAATCTTCTACCTAATGCTCCTCTTATCGTGTGATTTGGAAATAATTTACCAATACATTTTGAGAACTAACATGACCTTATGAAGAACTTGGAGATCAATATCAGCCTAGATCGAGCAAAGAAAAACGTCGGTAAAGGTATTTACCTTTCTTTATTCTTCTTCCTTGAATAGTTTAGCTTCATGAAAAGGAATGTCAGTGTCCACATTAGCAACTTTCTCGAGGGGGGAGAGTATCGATCTTAGTCTTTGTTCTTTCTCATGCTCGCAAAAACATGAGTTTAACCAAGTAGACTTTTATCACTTTTTCGGACTCGTAAAGGTTATACGAAAAATGAACCCCCAGGAGTCTCCTTTAAGCTCTTTTCAGACTCTCTAAACATGAAAAGATTGCCGAGTGATCTTGCTTCCTTTCACACTCGTTAAAAGGTTTGAAAGGACATCTTTCGAGTGGTAGTTTATCTCTTTTTCGGCCTCATGAGATTAAAATTACGAAAAAGGACAACCCTGAAGTCGTCTTTAAGTTCTTTTCAGACTCTCTAAACATGAAAAATCATTGAGTTTACCTTCTATGGACTCATTAAAAAAATCATACATTGAAGGGCCCATACGGGACCGAACCCTTACTTCTTCTAGTTTTTTAAACAAAGGAAGAGGGACTTACTGAAGGTGAGTTATATCGATCATGTGTTACCCTCCTTGAGCTCGTTAAATAAAAAATAGGTACGGGTCTATCTGGATGGGGAAAAAATTGAAGGAAGCAAGCTAAGCAGTTTTTGAGAACATTACCAGTAACTCTTACGGTCGCCCTTGAACACGACAATTTGTCTTTGCACACATTTTAAATCTGTTGAACCTATGCACTGAACCAATCCTCTGATTTTTATTACTCCTTTGGGTCACCCGATGAAAGTCACAGTATCCATTGCATCATCATGTTTTAGTCCATGTCATGTTTCTGTTGTTGTGCCTCAATGTTCAAGGGAAGTATCTGCCTCGAGAGTCAGCCACCACAAATTTCATGTTTCAATACCTATGTCAGTCCATGTTCATTTGATATACCAATTTACATCTTTGTGTTAGTTTTGTGTCATTGATGGGGGATACATCAAGGCCCTCCTTCGACGAGTCTGTTCATGTCGACTTTAACACATTATCCAAGAACTTGACTTAGAAACCAATTAGTGCCTTAGGACCTGCATGCCTCAATGGTAGGCCTCCATGCTTCCGACAGTGGGTTTACATCATGACCCCTGATCAGGTGATTCTATGAATTTTTGACTTCATCTCATCTATTCACATTCGTTGGAATGTACTAAGGTACCTTGAGAATCATTGACATCAATGGTGATTTCCCCCGCGCTTGTTAACGGTGTACCTCATTGACCGGTAATCAAGTGGTCTCTACCATGTTCGGCATCAGGACATCTATTCACATGGTTATATTTGTACTACATCAAGATCGGTAAGAAGACCCTGGGTTGAGTCATCACTATTATATGTACTTTGCCCAGGTTGCGACAGAGTTTCTTTTGAACATTGACACATATACTGTCACATAGATCCACTTTGTATTGGTTGTGGCTATGTCTTGTCATCTCATAGATCCATTGTGTATTCTTCGTGGCTAAGATCAGTTCAGGTCATAGGAGTATAGATCCACATTGTATCTTCAGTGGCTATACCTTTTTGTCAATATAATTATGGATCCGCAGTGTATTTTATGGCGACCATACCTTGAAAGTCTTTATCAGGCAAGCATATGTATGCATGCCTTGGGTTTGAAACATATCATAATATTTGTTTGATGGTTGTGTGCAGCTTCTGTCATGTTCTCTGAGTCCATACCCTTGCTCAAAAAAGTCTACAAAGTACTTCAGTCATCAGTTTTTGTCTTCTAACTTCGCACTTTGGGGGTCAATCTGTTACACATCAAAATTACTCACTTCAATGATGACCTATTGTCTTAATTACAAGTGTCACAAGTGTCGCATCTGTTGGGCCTGAGATATGATCACTTTTATGACGGTTATTATACACTTTTTCCACACGTACATATGTGTTTTTCATCTTTTGAAGGAGCTTTTTGAAGAATGTTATGTTAAAATGGTATGATCGACATAAGGTACGTATGATTCATGTTTAATGATTGTATCGAGTATAATTCATCATGTTTTTACACTTCCAAGGATCTGATTCACGTTTTTTTATGTTACAGGACGAAAATGCACTATGTTTCTGCTTCCGACACTCAGTCTGGCATTCCTTCCAGCACTTGTTCCGATACCCGATCTGACACTGCGTCCAGCATTGTGTTTTGCACAAAACCTAAGGGCAACTTGGTGGTTATGGTATTGGCAGCCAATGATGGGCGAATTGGGAATGTGGGTTTTGTTCATGCTTTCCCCCTCCAGCTACTGAGCTCCCGACAACTCAGTTTTAGTTATTCAAGAGGGCGATTATTGGCTTGCTCTATTTTATCAGTTAGGGCATGATTTAATGCAAATTGTTGAATTTAGAAGTGGTTCGACCCTCCTGTGGTCGACCACTTGGTCTGTAAACATTATAAATACCACCGAGGTGGTCAAACATAAGTTAAGTAGTAGAAGCATCAGTGTAATAGATAGAAATATGTTTTTACTCTGTTTTGCCATTTTACATTGCCAAATTATACAAGAACTGTGTTTTTGAGTTTTAATGGTGAATTCATCTTGCTGAGCGCGTGGTGTGCTTTTAGAAAGTGACCACGACTTGCTGGGGGGGGAACCATTAGTCTGGTAACTGTCTTTGTGTTTGTTTATGCATTTCATAGTTCAGTTGTTCTCTTTATTTTCATGTACATGCATTTTTTATTATGTTAATTAGTTTGTTGTTATAATTTAATTGCTTTGACTCTCTTTTGTAGGTTAGTATGATGAATTGTGTTAGTATGCATTAATATTGTAGTTAGGAATAGATCTGCAGATCCCTAGACTAACCCCATGTGTAGTTAGATATTAGATTACGTCTTTATTTATGATTTTAGAATCAAGTTTAAAACAGAGTTTTAAATAGAATATAACAGAGTTTTTATTTGAGCTTTTTTCGACAAGGATTTGATGGATGGATAGGATCAATTTCAGTTTTTAATCATAGCTTGCTTATTTCATTTTTATGTAGAATTGGCTTAGCTAGTTGTTGATTAATGTAGTTGCTAGTTTCCTTTTTAATGTCATGTTTTAATTTCTGTTTTTAAGAATTTTCTTATTGTAGTTTGAACTTTGAATTGTTATAATAGATGTAGCATAGTTTCAATTTACGTAATTTCCTTTTCTAGAAAATATTGCAATTATATTTCTTAGTTAATGGTTGAATCTAGTTTTGCTTATGTAGTATAGAAGTATAATGATGATCTTGTTGTATTGTTGATGGTTAATAAATGAATATGCATGGTAATTGACGATTTCTTTTGTCATGGTTAAATTCTCATTGGATTTTTTAATCCATACCATTCACTTTGCTATTGAGATCAGTATTGAGCTTATGCTGTTTGAATTGTCCTTTGTTGTCAAGTGCCATCGAGATATCATCCGACACCGAAGACATTCACACAACCACCAACATTATGTTTGAGTTTTCATAGATTAAGAAATATTTTTCTTTCTTTCATAGATTAAGAAATAGTTTCCTTGCTTTCATAGATTAAAAGACATAGTTTTCCTGCTTTCATAGCTCAGAAGATATAGTTTCTTGCTTTCATAGATCAGGAAATAGTTTTATTGTTGTTGTAGGATCGATAGTCTTTTGCTTTGATAGGTTAGAGAACAACTTACTTATCATAGATTAAAGGTTAGTTGCTAGGCTTTCTTGCTTTCAATAAAATAGATTTTCTTTCATGAATTAGAAATAGTTTTGAATTAAGAATTTATTACACTTGCCTCTTAGGCTAGATAGTTGTTCAATGAGAAGTTTTAATTTGATTGCTTGCAGTAGTTAGTTTTCTATTTGCTTTAGTAGGTTAGTTAGTTGTCTTTGCTTACTTGTCTATTTGCTTTAGTAGGTTAGTTAGTTGTCTTTGTTTATTTGTCTATTTCTTTAGTAGGTTAGATAGTTGTCTTTGATTACTTGTTTACTTGCTTTAGTAGGTTAGTTAGGTGTCTTTGCTTGCTTGTTTATTTTCTTTCATAGGGTAGTTTCTCATTGAATGTAGGTTGGAAAGTTAAATTAATTTGCTTTGGTTATTTTCTTATGCTTGATAGTTGTTCTTGCTTATTGTCGAACTAGTTTTCTTCAAGTAGGGATTTTACTTGATTTTCTTAGAACTATCCATCGATCCTTGACCCAAAAGTACTTAGGTTACCTAGTTTCAAGTTACTTAGTAGGGTTTTCTCATTAGATAGTTTTTCTTGAGTAGATTAGCCTTAGATAGCTACCTTCATTAGTTAGACTATGCTCCTACTAGCCCTTCTACCTTTGGCATATATTTTGCTACAAATCTAAGTTTACTTACCCCAGGTTGACAATTTAATTGAGGGCTTTTAGTGTGTTTTTAGTGCATATAGAATACCCATCATTTTTGGCGTCGTTGTCGGGGAGTTGTCTTAAGGTAAGAAGTAGTTAGGAAATAGATCATCCTTAGACCTTAGCATTAGCTTGGTGGCGGGGGAGCTTTAATACGAGAGGTAAGAACCTGTGCATCTACTATAGCAGGTTCCCCCAAACCCAATGGTAGTTTTTCTTTTTCTTTTTGTTTTCTTTCATGAATAGACCTAGAAACCCAATGGTAGCCTTTTCTTTTTCTTTTTTATTTCTTTCACGAATAGTCCTAGAGACCCACAAGGTAGATACATTAAATCTAAATCAGACCTTTCAACCAAGGTTCCTTCCGATCTCTTTGGGGGAAGGAACGTTCCGCTTATAAAATCCGCAGATCGATACCGAAAAACAGGAGCTAGCTCAACGCAAAGAGCTAAAATAGTCTCTAAAGAGACTAACACAGGGAGCATTATAGAACAAGAAATTGAAGCATCAATCATATTAGGAAAGGAGGCAAGACCACTCGAGTCTTCCACAGAACCAAACAATACAACTTTTTCTTTTACACCACCACCAGGGGACCCTAATTTTAAGGACATCATAGACCCTGAACAAGTGAATCTTTTGTTTAGTAGTTCAGCCAATGTAATCATCTCTCAAATTGACACAGAAACTTTGGCACCAATAGTCTCAACTGGCTCGAGTAGAGTCCCAGACATCCAATCCATAGGAAGACCTTTCCATCAAAGGGAAACCTTGTTTTCTTCAAAGATAAAACCACCTAGGTACTCTCTTTTTGGAAATCAAGCCAATATGGATGATCAGGAAGACCATAACAATGTAATACATGGGGAGGAAGAAGAAACTAGAAATCAAACCGAAACTACCTTCGGGTTTCTGATTTTAGACACAACTCCAAATGTCAACATGAAGAATATTCCTCTCTCAGCATTGCCTACCTTTTATGGTAAAAACAATGAAGATCCAAACACCTTCCTATTTGAATTTGACATCTTGTGCGGGATCTACAACTATGTACAAGATGCCCAGAAATTAAAACTCTTTCCTGCCACCCTCAAAGACTCTGTACTAAGATGGTTCATGGGGTTGGGAGAATCCAGTATTAGGTATTGGGAAGCCATGAAAGACATCTTTCTTAAGAAGTACCAGGACTAATGCAAGACCAAAGAGTCTCATAATGACATCTTTAAAATCCAATAGTTAGAAGACGAGACACTTGAAGACTATATGGAAAGATTTGGTTATATCACCCAGAAGTCAAAATACCATGACCTCCCAGAGGATGCAATTAGGGCTCTTTTCCTTAAGGGAATTTCATAAGAATATCTAGAGATTCTTAACCTAATGGCATCAGTTGACATCTCCCATAAACCATTTGCCGAAATATTCGAAATGTGTAAAAATTACTCAAGGAGTAGAGCCAAAATAGGAAAGAATGTTCAGGAACCTTACAACAGAAACCTAAAACCAATTAGTTCAGGTGGTATCACAATAGAAAAGATAGGGAACCTTTTAGAGAACTTCAAGACAGATATCTTAAGCACAATAGGTTCCCAGTTGGACACCATAAAAAACAAAAAAAAAGAAACAGGAGGAGGAAATGCAACAATGAGCATATATTGCCCAAGATACAGGAGGAAGCATTCCTCAAGGGAATGCCCATTAGATAGCATTTCAATTTGTGGATTTTGTACAGAATACCATGTGACTAAAAAATGTCCATCATTGCCTGGTTTATTAGCCATCTATAGGAGTGGAGAACCTGGGGAGTCTTCTTATGCACCTATGAGGCCATGGAAGCCTAGGAATCAACCCACATACCCATATCTATAGTCTCAAGTTCCACCCTATTATCAACAACAACAGTGGAACTCACCAGGTTGGAAAAATTGGTCTACTCAGTACCAACATCCTTGCTTTCAAGGATGGAGAGGAGGACATAACCAAGGATACCCTCAAGCTCCACCTATCCCTATGTCCAACCATCCTTATCCTTAGTTCCCACTGAACACTCTACGGCTTCTGCGAGGTTTTGTTCCACCACCTTTACCTCCTATTCCACAACAACAACTGCTACAATATCAAAATGCAAGCTCCCAAGACTGACATTAGTACTGACACAACCAGTGTCGAATCCCAATAATAAGCCCCCTCAACCTCTTCACAATGTTGAGATGCAGGCCTTCCCGATATATGTTATTACTCCTCCATTATAGGAAATTCGACTAAGATCAGGAAAAGTTCTAGAGAGGCAGAGACCTTTAGTAGTCATCCAAGAAGAAAAAGAAGAAGAAACCACCAAACAACCCATGGATGACACTAGGTGGGAAGATGTTATTATCCCAAAGAATCAAGAACCCACGCTTCCCCAAAATGAACCTTCACAAATTATGAAGGTCCATCCTTATCCAGACCGATTGGTAATCGAGAAACCTACCACCTGACCAGAATTTGACATTTTGAATGAATTGAAAAATATTTGTGTCAAGGTTCCTCTGCTTCAGGCCATTAAATAGATTTCAATCTATAGTAAGGTAGTCAAATAATTGTGTATCAAGAAGCCAGGTAGGAAGAAAAAGGACCCCCCTATAGTACACTTGATAGGAGGAATTTCCAAATACATATTAGAGCAGCCAAAACTAGCAAAATATGGGAATCCAGAAAACCTTGTACTAACCATAACCATTGATGATGTCTCCATTGGAAACACTCTCATAGACCTAGGGGCATCCATCAATGTTATGACCGATACTACCTTGGACAATTACAGTTACAACCTCTACGACCTACCCCAACCATTTTGGAATTAGCAGATAAGACTAGGGTTATACCTGAAGAAATTTTAGATGATATCATGGTTACTTTAGCCTCATGGGAGTACCCTGTAGACTTTCTTGTCATTCATTCAGAGGATCCTGCCAAAGGCCATCCCATCATTTTTGGAAGACCTTGGCTAGCCACAACCAATGCATTTATTGGTTGTAGAGAAGGAGAAATGAACATCTCGAATGGTCTCTCTATTCAGAAGCTCACCATTTACCCTCCAGCACTACCTATTATGGAGAATCTATGGTGGATTGAATTTCCATACGAGAATGAAGACTGGGAAGAACCCATATTTCCAAGTGACCATGCATGGGCACTTTAGGAGCACACAACAGAAAATGCGCTAAACCAGTTCATTTATGCTATCACATGTGTGGATTTTCCACAGTCTTTCCCCCAATTTGAATACATGTTTGGGGAATAATTTCAAGAACAATTAGACCCATCCATTTTGTCTTTGACATCTTTTATTTACGAGATAGATGAGTCTTCCATGTCTTACACTATGCCCTACGAGATTAGTCCAGGAAATTTTTTACATATAAACTTCAGGCTAGATACAGATCAACAAAAATAGTTAGTAGATATCCTTAAAGAACAATCAGGAGCATTTGCCTGGGAATACACTGAAATGAAGGGTATACATCCCGACACATGCATCCATCACATATTTAACCAGGGGGAAGTAACACATGTTATGCAACTCCAAAGAAGGATGAACCCAACACTTAAAGACATAGTCAAGGAGGAGATCCAAAAGTTGTTAAATGTCGGATTTATCTATCCCATCTCCGACAGTAAGTGGGTATCCCCACTTGTAGTGGTTCCAAATAAAGTGACCGAGAAATGGATAATTTGTGTTGATTTTTTGGAACTCAACAAAGCCACTCTGAAAGACTACTTTTCTCTCCCTTTCATTGACCAAGTTCTAGATACCTTGTCTAGAAAGAAGTATTTCTCCTTTCTATATGGGTACAGCAGGTACAATCAGATTCTTATAGAATCCAAGGACCAGGACAAGACTACCTTTACTTGTCCTTGGGGCACCTATGCCTATAGGGTCTTACCATTTGGATTGTGTAATGCTCCTGCCACATTTCAACGAGCAGTATTAGGGATATTTTTCGATATTATTCATGATTGTGTGCAGGTCTACATGGATGACTTCACAGTCTATGGTAACACTTATCGGGAAGCCTTAGAAAACTTAGAAAAATTCCTCATAAGATGCCAGGAAATGAACCTATCTCTAAGTCATGAAAAATGAAAAATGTTGTTAACTGAAGGAGTGGTTCTAGGACATCATGTTTCATCTGAAGGGATAAAAGTTGATCCTACAAATATTGAGGTCATCGTCAGACTTCCACCCCCCAAGACTCTGAAAGAGGTGAGAAGCTTTCTTGGACATGCTGGATATTACCGATGGTTTATTGAAAATTTTGCAAAGATTGTTGCACCTATTTTTGGATTACTAATAAAAGATGTTGATTTTGTTTGAACTGAGCAATGTCAAACTGCCTTCAAAACTGTGAAAGCTAAGTTGTCTGTGGCACCAGTTCTTAAAGGGCCCAATTGGACTCTCCCATTTTATATATCCATTGATTCCTCCAACACCACAATATGAGGGGTATTAGGGAAGAAAGAGGACCAGTAGTCCTATGCAATTTATTTTTTAAGCAAGAACTTGTCCCCTACCGAGTTTAACTACACAGTCACCGAGAAGGAATTCTTGGCAGTTATTCATGCTATTAACAAGTTCCATCATTACATTACAGGTTATGAAGTATTTGTACATACCGATCATTCATCCATTAGATTCCTCATGAATAGACCTATAACTATTGGCAGAGTGACCAGGTGGCTTTTTTTATTGAAAGAATTTAACATCATTGTGCTTGAACGACCTAGAAAGGATAATGTAGTAGTTGACTTTCTTTCCCGAATAAAAAATGAGGATGATAATATCCCTGTAGATGATAGTTTCCCAGATGAGCACCTCTTTTCCCTTTCTGCCAATACCCCATGGTTTGCGAATATGGAAAACTATCTGGCCACTAGGAAGTCACCATCTCATTTGTCACCTCATGAAAAGCGGAAAATTATTACACAAAGTGCTAATTACTCTTGGGTTGGTCATGATCGTTTTTGCACAGGTCATGATTTGATTATTCGTAGATGTGTCCGAGAGGATGAGGTACCTAATATACTATGAAGTTGTCATGATGGACCATGTGGTGGCCATTTTTCTGTCAAACGTACCGCATATAAGGTGTTACATTCAGGTTACTATTGGCCTAGCATTTTCAAAGATGCTGCCAAGTATGTGAGAAGTTGTGATAGTTTCCAAAGGATAAGAAGACCCGTGTCAGCTGACAAAATTCCTTTGCGTGCCCAAGTTATGATAGAACCCTTCGAAAAATGGGCCCTCAATTTTGTAGGACCAATTCCACCCATGTCCCATAGGAAGAACTATATTTTGGTTTGTACGGACTATGTCACCAAATGGGTAGAGGCAAAAGCCCTATTCAGGGCTACAGAGAAGTTTGTTGTCGAATTTATCTATGAAGACATCTTTACCCACTTTGGTGTCCCTCGTGAAATTGTTACCGACCAAGGCACTCAATTCACTTCCAAGATGATGAAAGAGCTAACAGAGAAATATGGTATTAAACATTGTAAATCTTCTCCATACCACCCGCAAGCCAATGGTCAGGTAGAATCCAGAAACAAAGTTCTGGAAGCCATCTTGACCAAGACTGTTCAGTTACATCAACTTGATTGGGTTGATAGGCTCCCAGAGGCTTTGTGGGCATACCGGACTACCTGGAGAAATACCATTGGGCATACCCCTTATGAGCTAGTGTATGGGAAACAAGTACTTTTACCTATAGAATTCCAAGTAAGGACCTTTCGTATTACCATGGAATTAGGATTGAACCTGGATGAGGCTCAGAAGCAATGAGCCCTACAATTGAATGAATTGGATGAAATTAGGAAAGATTCCATCCAACGAATGATATTAGTCCAAAACTAGAGAAGAAAGTGGCATGGCAAGTTTATTAAGAAGAAGCACTTCCAGCCTAGTGATTGGGCCCTGTTGTTTGATTCCCGATTCAAAACCTTCAAAGGAAAAATTACCACCCCTTGGTTGGGCCCTTATGAGGTAGACATTGTATATGACAATGGAGTTGTAAAAGTTAAAACAATTGATGATGGACAAGTCTCCTTTGTGGTAAATGGACACCAACTTAAATTTTATCATAAGCCCATTTCCAGAGAGGATTTTCTATAGGTCATGTCAGCCAACAAGGCATTGGCCTTAGTAGATGGGGAAGACCCCCCTTGTTCTTGAAAAAAATTCAGAATTTCCTACTGTATATATGTAAATAGTTTTTAAATTTTGTTAATAAGGAAATTCTAGATATTTATGCAAGTATTTATTTCACCAGGAGTACACAGTTTCAAGGATATTTCTTAAAAAAATTGTTACACTTGAATTTTTTAAAGCATCAAATGAATATTGACTTACTGTAATTAGCCCTATTTTTGCAAGAAATCTCATTTTTAAGCATTCTAAAGTAGTTTCTCTTGAAACTCTTCACCATTGTATAAGGAAGTGATACCATAACTATCAAGCCTAGAGGTCTCTCATACATTTTTTCCAAGAAACCTGAGTAAGTGAGTCAAGTGTATTTATCAAAGAGTAACAAGGACGTCTAATTAGTGATTATTCATGGAAACATCACAATAACTACAAAGGAAGAAAGTAAGTTGAGCCTAGAGATACCTTTCTGTTCTTTCTCAATGGTACCATCCACTACACACTAAATAGCTTGATTATATCATATATTTAGATAGGCCACATCCGCTTAAGTACCCCTTACATCGGGACAATCACTAAGTACTATAACAAAAATTCATCCTCTAACATAAATACCATCCCAATTGAAAAAAAAAAGAGAAAGAAAAAAGTTGTTTTCGAAGTTGTTCCCCCATATTCTTGCATAAAGCAATCTTATACTAAAATCTTAAAGGATGGAGGTCCAGTCTCTAAGGGTTTAAGAGGCTAACCCACCAGGATATTGAACAGGTCTGCTGGCAGCAGGTATCGGCCTGTGGTATGACTAGGTAAACCCGTCGGAGTACTGAACAGGCTTGCTGGCAGCGAGGCATTCTACCTAGCAAGGATGGTAATCTGACAAAAATAAATAATACATTTAAACTTGTCCTGATGTACGGCATTAATTGCAGACAAATCTGACATGAAGTATGTGTGGTTAAGCTAAGGTTAATGAATCTCATACACTTGCCATTGGGAAATAACTCTAAGACTATCTTGAAACTCTCTTGCCTGTCTCTTCTTATCTGTATATAGGATCTATTATCCTATAGGTGGGGCCATCTTCTAATCGTCTCGTCAGACCAATCTATGAAATTTTATCTTCACACTTGACATACTATAAATCTTCGACTATTGGGGGATACTGATTGGTTTTCTATACTTTTGATTGTGAGGTGTCACAATACTTAGGTGTGGGGGAGGGGTTCATGAAGTGACAAATGATCATTGCCTAGAGAAATAGATCTTTGCAAGATTTTTTGTATTATTACCATGATACAGGTTATTACATTAATATTCATATTATTTTTAAAGTGCTAAACTCATGTGTGCTATAAATTACTGAACATATGCCTAACAGACTAGATCACTTTTATCGGTTTATCTTTCATTACAAGTTGTGCATTATAGAATTGACAATACATGTTTTTACTTGCTATAACCTGTTCATTGTAGGTTTGACATTATATTTCATATGTAATAGGGTTGAGTGAGCATGACGGAAAAATCAACAACAAGGGAACATTTTGCCTCTGCTCAGTTACCACTATGATTGTCAAAAACACTTCAAATTTGTAGGCTATCCATTAGAGGAAGTGAAAATGTATTTAACACAGAGGTACCAGATGAAGTATTGTATGAGGTGCCATATGAAATGTCATATGATGTGCCGAACGAAGTGCCATGTGAATTACACACCAGTAATTGTCCTAGATTCCAAGTAACCAAAACTCAATTACATTCAATTGAATTAGTTGCAGACATTGATTGTAGATGCTCCATATGTTTATGATCAAATGTCCAAGTCAAAAGACTTGGACATTGATCTAACCACGCATCATTACATTTCCCCAAAAAAAACCATCAAATTTGAAATTCCCACACATGGAAGCTCGCGCGCACATCTGTGCAACGTACTCCACCATAAGCGGATTCAAAATCGGGTTGTGTTGGAGCCGGAAGTCACTCCTGGATTGCTTGCAGGAGAAGATCCCGATGCCCATCAGTTTAATGTCACGATTTGTTTTAAAGTGGTGATCAAATGGAGGAAACTCGGAACAATATCGTTTCAACTCAGAAACTAGGCTGGGCATGCACGAACGAGTGAGGTCTTGATAAACTTCAAATAGTGAGTTGCAAATAAAGGGTGAGTAGGTGGAAGAATTGCATGAGAAGAGTGCAAAGGTCTATCATAAACATCAGGTTCATCATAGACTGGAGAGGAAAGCATTCAAACGCAAAATCCTTTCACATTCAAACACAGAAACCAGAGAATACAATAATGTCACAACAAATCCTTTATCATAACAAGATTGCAATAATCCACGCGAATCCTTCGACTATGAACTCTCTGACATGAGATGAAACACAGATGGAAAAGAAGAACTGTTTGTTATAAATCAAGAAGTCTCAAACACAGATACATGACCAGGAAACCAGAACGTTGCTGAAACTTTACAGTCGGGAGCTTAACTCTACCATCGATAGATACAAAAATGGCGAAAACACCTACATATACTCAAAACAACAACAGCAGCAGAACCGAGACATGGCATTGAAAGATTTGCGTCTGCATGGCTTCTGACAGTCAAACTCTGAAAGATCGTGCAACTTATGTCAGACGCAATCTGGCTCTTTGATAGTTCCAACGGCGAATCGACGTGCCTTAAATTCATGGTCGTGCTTTCCCATTATGGCAGAGACGATGTCTAACCACCACCAACCGCTTCAATAACTGCTTCATAGGGATTGAGGATGACCTGGCCAGCTTGGCATCTTTGGGACGTGGAAGGCCTTTTGCGCTGCCACCTGGAATAAATGAATGGTTTGATGAATGGGCCTGGAAGCTAGCGCAGAGAATGTGGCGCCTGATGGGAGTGATGGCGTCGGATTATGAGGTCGTGGAAGAAGTGGCGAGGCATGGGAAAGGTGACAGAGGATGGTTCATGGTGAAAGACCTCAGGAGGAAGGAGGGAAGACGAGGGGTAATAAACTCGCTTTTTGGTGAGAGGTTGATGTGGAGGGAAAGGGATATGTGGCAGGTGGCGAGTGGATGATGAGACAGGAAAAGGGCCACCTGGACGAAAGAGTGGAGGAGGATGGGTGACACGCGGCAGCAGGAGAAAGGTGGAAAGGAGGATGACATGATCAGGGAAGGGCCCATGCCAGTTAAACCCAGAGCGGCTGAGAAGGATGAGGTTGTTCGAGCGCCGTTGATCCGGGCGCTGTAATCTCAGCCGTCGAAAGCTGCTTGCTTGATTCCGGACCCCCCCCCTCCGCTTAAAGGTAGAAAGGAAAGGGGGGTCCGGAATGGTCTTCATCGTCGTTGATCCGGGCGCGCTAATCTAGACCGTGAGAGAGTTGCGCCCACGATTCCGGACCCCCCCCCCCCCCCCCCCNGGTAGAATGGTAGGGGGGGGGCGGAATCCGATACGCGCCGTTGATCCGGGCGCACGAATCGCGACCGCTAGAACTTGCACATTACTTACCGTGGGCGCATTATCACCCAAAACTTAGGACAAGTGGGTTTTTTAACCCAAACTTTTGTGTTCTAGCCCCCCTTACAACAAATATCGCTAACATTCGGCTCCATGGGGGATAGAGTCGTCCCTGTGATGCTCTAAGAACTCTTCTGCAGATTCAGTGCCTTTGTTGTTGGGCTATGGAGTCATTTATTAGTCTGAAAAACAAAAACAAAAACAATATTTACAAAACAAAACAAAAGAGCCGACTAAGGCTCACAGAAAACACTTTTTTAAGAAATGCCCATTAACTGGGCTGCTAAAAACTTCATTGCCTTCCAGATCCTACAACCTGTAAGTGTTGTTTGAAAATACTTCAAGGATCTTGAAAGGCCCGATCTAGAGGGCATCAAATTTACTGTGTTTGCCCTTTTCCTGTCTGGGTGCATCCCATTTGAGCACTAGATCACCCTACTCAAATTCCTTTTTCTTGTTCTTCCTGTCAAAAGCCTGCTTGATCTTCTGCTGACGATTGTAGGCTCTGTCCGCGACCTGTTCTCTGATCTACTGCACTTCCACCATCTGGTGAATCCTTCTGAGCACATGATTAGGTTCTCCTTCAAGGACCTGGAGGAAATTTGCCACAGGTAAGGCAAGCTGAGTGGGGAAAACGGCCTCAATTCCATAAACAAGTTGGAAAGGAGAGATACCCAGGGACTTCTTGGTTGTCACCCGATCAGCCCAGAGAGAAAATTTGAGCTTTGAGTCCCAAGCCCTCTGATTGTCCTCCAGCAGCTTTTTGATGAGCTTGATTAGGCTTTTATTGGAGGACTCTGCCAGTCCGTTTCCTTGAGGGTAGTATGGAGTGGAGTGAACCAGTGAAATCCCAAACTGTTCACAAAACTTGACCAGAGGCTCAGACCTGAAGGGGGTGGCATTATCAGTGACAATCCTACTTGGACAACCAAATATGTTTATGATGTCTTCCAAGAGGCTGATGATTACTTTGTGAGAAGTGCTCCTGGTGGGGATAGCCTCTATCCACTTGGTGAAATAATCAGTCACAGTGAGGATCCATATGTGTTGGCCACTTGAGGGAGGATGAATCTCTCCGATGAAATCCAATCCCCACTACTGAAAGGGTGTCGAAACTACTACAGGCTTTAATGGTAGAGATTTGAGTTGTTGCTTACCTGAGAACTTCTGGCATTTAATGCAAGCCCTGACTTCCTTGCAGACATCAGTAAACAAAGTAGGCCAGTAATACCCGGCCTGGAGGATTTTGTGGGTTGTGGTCTTCCAAAAATGATGACCTCCGCAGAGACTGCTATGAAAATCAAACATCACTTTCTGGGCTTGCAGCAGGTCCAGGCATCTTAACAGTATTCCCAGGGGGTCTCTCCAATACAGGGCTCGGTCAATAAGACAATACCTGACCGATTTGAGCTTCAAATCTCTGGCCCTACTCTTTCCTAATCCGTCAGGGGGCTTTAATTCTTGCAGAAAATACAAGATATCCCTGTACCAGGGACATGATGCTAGGGGTATAACGATCTGAGAATTCCTGTTGGATGACTCGGCTTGCTCATTGATGACGTTAATCCCCAGAGTCTTGAAATTGGATTCAACCAGCAATCTGGCCAAACCTTTCCCCTTTATCAACTTGGTGGGCTTAATCTCTAGGTCAAACTCCAGGATCTTAGCGATCCATTTACCCCTTCTCCCGTCTATGTCAGGTTGTATAAGAATGTCCTTCACAGAGGGTGAAGGGACATATGCAGTGACCTTTGAGTGCAAGACATAGATCCTGAAAGCTTTGAGAGATTTCACTAATGCATAGGCCTGCTTCTCCATAATCTCATACCTGAGTTCAGCATCTCTCAAAGCCCTATTGTAGAAAGCAATAGGTTGCTCTCATCCTTGATCATTTTTCTGCAACAAGACTGTTGCTACCGAGTCATCAGAAGCAAAGGAGAAGATCAAGAAATCTTTAGAATAATCGGGCCTGATTAGCATAGGTGCCTCAGTCAGTGCTTTCTTTATTTGCACCAAAGATTCCCTGGGTTCAACAGTCCATCTTATTTCATGGCCCTTTCTGAGCATGGTTGTGATGTGTTTCACCAACTCAGCAAAGTTCGAGATGAATCTCCTCAGAAAGTTAATCTTCCCCAAAAATGCTTGAACTTCCTTCTTAGACCTGGGAAGTGACAAGGCTTGAATTGCTTCCACCCTGCTTGGGTCAATCCTCACTCCTTCTGCTGACACTATGTGACCTAACAACTTTCCCTCCTGCATAGCAAACAGTGATTTCTTGGGGTTTAAAGATAGGCCATACCTTCGACACTTCAGGAAAACTCTTTTTAAGTGGCAGCAGTGCTCTTTATAAGTCTTAGAGAAGACTGTGATGTCATCCAAATATATCACCACAAATTGGTCCTTCTCCCCGATGAAGGCTATGTCCATAGCCTGCTGAAATGTTGCTCCTGCATTCATCAGTCCGAAAGGCATTTTGGCATACATGAATGTGCCCCAAGGAGTGGTGAAAGCTGTTTTTTCTCTGTCCTCGGGCATAACTGATATCTGATTGTATCCCGAGAAACCATCAATCATGGAAATCATGGATGCACCGGTGACTCTCTGCAATATATGTTCCATGTTGGGCAGGGGATAATTGTCCTTCCTCGAACTTCTGTTCAGGTTCCTGAAATAAACACAGAGTCTGATTTCTCCATTCTTCTTCCTTACTGGGACCAAATTGGCTACCCATTCTGAATATCTCAAAGGGACAATGATCTGGGCATCCAGCAGCTTCTTTACCTCTTTCTCCATGACAGGCAGCAACATGGGATTTATCTGTCTCAGCTTCTGCTTGAATGGCTTAGCCTCTTCTTTTAGTGGGATTTTGTGCTCAATGACTGATGTGTCATACGTTTTGAGGTCTTCGTAGGTCCATGCAAACACATCAGCAAACTCCTTCAACAACTTAGTATATTCGGCTCTCTGCTCCTTAGTCAAACTCCTTGACAGCTTGACCAATTTAGGCTCTTCAGGTGTGCCTATGTTACATTCAGCTACGTCATGATCGTCACCTGAAACCTTACCCTTCACTGCCACATCATTCCCATCGAACAATCTTTCTAATGGGATCAGACCTTTCGGGATGTGATTGCTCGGTAGTTGAATGATCTGGTGATCAGCAATTTTATTCACAAATTCCCCAGGGTGATGGTCAAGCTCTCCTGCCGTGTCGGGCTCCTCATCTATGTGCGATGCAGAAAAGTTATCAATGGATTGAAGAAACTTTTCAATCTCCTCATCATCCTCAAACACCTTCCAATGTTTGACATTGTCTGGTATAGAGGGTCTATACTTTATTTCAACATCAGACTCAGCAGGGGGCAGCGCAGAAACTTGGAGCACACTAGTTGTGAAAGCTAAAAAGTCGGCTGGAATATTTTCTCCCCTTGGAATATAGGAAATGTTAAAAGCCAGGAAGAAATTATCAACCAGGTCCCATACCTCATTCCTGTAATTTCTGAGCCGAGGATTTTTAGCCTGATAAACATTTTTGACCTGCTGAACAATCAACTCAGCATCTCCCAACACAGCCATCTCTTTAATTCCCATTTCCTTTGCAGCTCTTAATCCCAGAACCAGAGCTTCATACTCTGCCACGTTGTTGGTGACTTCAAATTCCAGCCTGTACGACAGGGAGATGGTCTCTTGACAAGGGGACATGAATACTATCCCAGCACCAGCACCCATACTGGAGGAAGCTCCATCAAAGAACATCTTCCAAATAGAGGTGGTTGGAGGGGGAGTCTCCTGATTGAGAGTGGGCTCCTTCCTGATCTGTAAAGGAGCCTCAGGGGTGTGGGTGAGTTGTAGTAAACTGGAGCCTAAGTCAGTGTCCAAGGCATAGATAGGATTATTGGTAGGGTTGGCTTCGTCACTGATTATGTAGGCCAGTTGTGCTTCTCTGTACAGTCTCCTATGTTCCCTTCCAAAGACTGGAATGGTGGCATATGTGAGGTCCATCTGCAAGGTTCCCCCTAGTCTCTTTATCCAGGATCTTGACAACAGCATGCCAAACTTAGGGGGGACATCAGCTACCACAATATCCATGACCATACTCTTCATGGGCAACTGAAACAGGGAAACTACCAGGTCCTTAATGACTCCTAAACACTGTACCCTTATGGAGTCGAAAGAATAGAGGTCATGATAGGCTCGGGTGAATTCTAGTCCTAATTACTCCATGACAGTTTTGGGCATGAGGTTGTGGGAGGCCCCTGATTCCATAAGGCAATTATGAAGCACTTTGTCGTGTATGTTTAGGGATGTGTAGAAGGGAGGGGATGAATCATCTCTGTCTTCTACCATGGGACCTAGGACAACTGCAGGCCTTTCATCTTGGAGGTTTATGGAGTCTGTGAGAGGGTATGAGGCTTCGGACTTTAACAGCTCAGAGAAGTGCTTTTTGAATTCCCCATGTTTAATTAACTCAGTGAGTGGCACAGGAATTCTGATTTTTTGAATCTCATGTTCGAAATTGAAAGACGACATAGGCTTTGGGATTTCTCTGATTTCAGGAACATGATTATGGACAATGGGAGAGAAAGATGAGCCCTCTTACCTCTATCTGCTACTTCATTAGAAGGTTTCTCTGTTCTATCGGATGGCTCGGGAACGTCGGGTGATGCTCCCCTTTTATCGGACCTCAGGTTGTACCTGCCTCGACCGCCGCCAGCTTTGTCTCCCTTGCTCAATTCATTCAGCTGACCATCCATGAGAGACTCTTCATATGCTGATTTGGTCAGATGAGGAAAAGGGGGAGTGACTTCTAAAGAGTGGATTTTGGGCTTAGGCTCATCTGTTTCCCCTTCCTGTCCATCAGCCACGAAATTGTTCTGGAAGGGAGCCTGAATTCTTTGGTCATCCCTGTCTCTCTCCTTCTCTCTGTGCATAGTTGGAGGAGCAAAATTATTTGGTCTTCTGAAACCCCCTTTATTTTCGGTGATCTGAGGGCCCTTATACATTTGTTTCCTTTCCACCTTTAATCTCTCCACCTCTTCTTTAAGGAGGTTCATAACTCGATTCAGCTCATTTACTTGAGGGTGGGGCAGTGATGGGCCGGAAGTTGAGGCTTCCGATTTTTCTTTTCTTCTGTCTGTGTCGGCCTGGTTTCTCAGTCTGTCGGCTGCCAATATGTTGGATTCCACTTCTATACCTGCATCTTTCATCTGAGCTAAAGAGGTGGCTCTTCTTTCTCTTAACACGAGACAGAAATCAGGGTCAAATGCACCAGCATAGGAAATTTGAGCAGAGGCCTCTGAGGGTTTAATCTCTGCAGGAATTTTGTTGTACATCTTATTAAATATTTTTGAGAAGTCTGAGACAGAATCTCCTTCATGCTTCTTCAAAGACCCAAACTCTGTCATGTAATACATATAATCCTTCCTGTCTCCCCACTGTCTCAGGAAAACACTATCCAGAGCTTTGATTCCAGCAATAGATCTGGGGGGCTAGTCCTCTAAACCATTTCCTGACCTCACCCTCCAGGCTCTGGACAAAGACTCTCATCCAGACATCTTCATTTTCAATATTTAGGTTGTCTGCATAACTGTAAAAAGCAGCCAAGTTCTCCTCAGCAGTTATGTCTCCCTCCCCATTGAACTTGGGCATGTACTTCAAGTAGTCTCCAGCAGGGAGAGGATTCATAGGATGCGGCAGGATTAAAGGAGCATATATGGCAGCAACTATGGCATCCATTCTATTTGGAGGGGGATTAGCACCAGCCATAGGGATATTGGGTAGAGGAGAACTCGGAGGAAAAGGAGTACGGACGGGGGATGTCGGAACAGAGGTTCTTGGAGGAGACAACGGAGAAAACAGAGAGAGAGCCAAGGGACCTGAGTGTGCAGATGCTTCTCTCTGTGCAGTGGTAGAAACAAAAGGAGGGGTGGTGAAACCTTCAAAAGCTTGAGGTCTGTGATGAGGCACGACCTCTAGGGAGGGGGGAGTGACAAGGATCTCTCTCTCTGATCCCAAACCAGGAGGAGAGAACTCAGCAGGAACGCTCCCAAAATTCAGAAAACGAGAAACCTCAGAGGAAGGACGACTAGGAAGCTGAGAATAAGAAAATGGAGTTCTCACAGAAGGGGAGGGTGTATTACCTATTTCGGCGATGGAAACTTCTCTCGCAGATCTCTTTCCCTTTCTGCGCACTGCTTCCGCGTCATCTTCTGGTGTAGCTAAAGGCAAGTGTGGGTTAGACCTCATGTGTATGCCTCTCGAAGCCACAGTTGATAGCGCAGGTTCTCCCCAGCGGAGTCGTCACAATGGAGTCACCAGGTGCACAGTAGCAATCTTCAAGTTCTGATATCTGATGCACCTTCAGAATCAGTTGATCTTTGTCGTTCAATCTCGGGGAGAATATTCAACTTCGTCCCCGACAGCGGCGCCAGAAATGTTGGAGCCGGAAGTCACTCCTGGATTGCTTGCAGGAGCAGAGCCCGACGCCCATTAGTTTAATGTCACGATTTGTTTTAAAGTGGTGATCAAATGGAGGAAACTCAAAACAATATCATGTCAACTCAGAAACTAGGCTGGGCATGCACGAATGAGTGAGGTCTTGATAAACTTCAAACAGTGAGTTGCAAATAAAGGGTGAGTAGGTGGAAGACTTGCATGAGAAGAGTGCAAAGGTCTATCATAAACATCAGGTTCATCACAGACTGGAGAGGAAAGCATTCGAACGCAAAATCCTTTCACATTCAAACACATAAACCAGAGAATACAATAATGTCACAACAAATCCTTTATCATAACAAGATTGCAATAATCCACGCGAATCCTTCGACTATGAACTCTCTGACATGAGATGAAACACAGATGGAAAAGAAGAATTGTTTGTTATAAATCAAGAAGTCTCAAACACAGATACATGACCAGGAAACCAGAACGTTGTTGAAACTTTACAGTCGGGAGCTTAACTCTACCATCGATAGATACAAAAATGGCGAAAACGCCTACATATACTCAAAACAACAACAGCAACGGAACCGAGACATGGCATTGAAAGCTTTGCGTCTGCATGGCTTCTAACAGTCAACCTCTGAAAGATCGTGCAACTTATGTCAGACACAATCTGGCTCTTTGACAGTTCCAACGACGAATCGATGTGCCTTAAATTCATGGCCGTGCTTTCCCATTATGGCGGAGACGATGTCTAACCACCACCAACCGCTTCAATAACTGCTTCAGAGGGATTGAGGACGACCTGGCCAGCTTGGCATCTTTGGGACGTGGAAGGCCTTTTGCGCTGCCACCTGGAATAACTGAATGGTTTGATGAATGGGCCTGGAAGCTAGCGCAGAGAATGTGGCACCTAATGGGAGTGATGGCATCCGATTATGAGGTCGTGGAAGAAGTGGTGAGGCGTGGGAAAGGTGACAGAGGACGGTTCATGGCGAAAGACCTCAGGAGGAAGGAGGGAAGACGAGGGGTAATAAACTCGCTTTTTGGTGAGAGGCTGATGTGGAGGGAAAGGGATATGTGGTAGGTGGCGAGTGGATGATGAGACGGGAAAAGGGCCACCTGGACGAAAGAGTGGAGGAGGATGGGTGACACGCGACAGCAGGAGAAAGGTGGAAAGGAGGATGACATGATGAGGGAAGGGCCCACGCCAGTTAAATCCAGAGCGGCTGAGAAGGATGAGGTTGTTCGAGTGCCATTGATCCGGGCGCTGTAATCTCAGCCGTCGAAAGTTGTTTGCTTGATTCCGGACCCCCCCCCCTCCACTTAAAGGTAGAAAGGCAAGGGGGGTCTTGAATGGTATTCATCGCCGTTGATCCGGGCGTTCTAATCTGGACCATGGGAGAGTTGCGCCCGCGATTCCGGACCCCCCCCCCTACTTAAAGGTAGAATGGTAGGGGGGGGAGGAATCCGATACGCGCCGTTGATCCGGGCGCACGAATCGTGACCGCTAGAACTTGCACATTACTTACCGCGGGCGCATTATCACCCAAAACTTAGGACAAGTGGGTTTTTTAACCCAAACTTTTGCGTTCTAGCCCCCCTTACAACAAATATCGCTAACAGGTTGAGAAACCATTATCTCCATTTTCCCTTGCCATTTTCTCTGCCATGCGTTAAGGAATCACGCCCAACCTCTGCCAATTCATCCCCTGTTCAAATCACACTCAGACCGTGCCCAATTCGTGCCATCTCTTGGCATGTTAGCACCCTTGATTGGTTAAATTCACCTCTGTCACAATGCCCAGGAAATATGAACCTTCCTCCTATGCAGACTTGTTTGCCATTCCTGAATTTGCATAGTGCAGAGAAGTGTTTTTGCACACAGGCTGGGGGGCATTTTTGTCTAGCTTGCAGGGCCGCGATGATGGTCTCTCCATGCAATTTGCATTCGGTTTCGATGGTAAGAAAACACATGTAGGGTCTCTTACCTTTGAAGTTTCAGAAGAGTCCATTGATGCAGCTACAAAGCTCCCAAGAATGGGAGATAGATGGTTCAAAAACCACCAATTGTCGTGCTCAAGTTATAACAAGGTGTTTAAGCCCGAATTCAAGAGCATTTAAGGAGAAAAAGGGTATGCTAAGGAGTGGATAAAGGTGGAATTGATCAATCCTCTCATCATAATCAAAAGGTTAATTACATGTGAAGGTAGATACTCCACCTTCAAAGATTGTCATTTCAGATTGTTGGCTCATTTTTTGTTCAACAAACCTTTGAACTTCCCCTTCTATTTTCTCAAAAGCTTGGAGAAGATGTCCTATCAAGTGAGGAAGAATTTGACTAGCCCCCACAATAGTCTCTTCCACTATGTCTTTATCAAACTCCTCATTCTATCCGAACTAGAAAATAAGGGGAAAAATTGGGATGCCTTTATCTACCAATTTGCAAACCCTCACTTGACAGTTAAGACCAACAAAAAGCCACTTAGCCTAAAAACTATCTCTCCATCCAAACCTCTCTCTCCAAGAACTCCAAACCCCCTTGCACAAACCCTCTCTTTGCCCAAACAATATGAAAATATTTTTGATATCCCTACTTCTTTATCAGGTAAAAAGACCAAGAGTAAAGACCAAAAGAAGCCTATTGTTAACCCCCCAATGCCTTCACTCTCTCTTGATCCTATACCTAAAAATCTCCAAGAAGTAATGCAACAACAATTTCCCATGATTCCCACAAACAAGAGGGGAGCCAATCGATTTGGTAAAGGACCCTTTCGGAAGAGTACCTGAAGCATAAGAACCAAGCCTTATGCAAAACCTCTGCCTGCTTCGGACCCTATCCAAGTGTCCTCCGACCTTGAGAGCCCTCACAAGAAACTTAGGGAAGTTTATGCGGATGGATTATAGCCACTAAGGAAAACAAAATCAGAACCTACCTCACCTTACCGATCTCCCATCACTCCTACTTCACCCATGCCTACTCTAGATCCTAAAATTGATAGATTGTCCACATCCCTCAAAGGATCTAAGCCTTCCTCATAAATCACCAATTCTGCCCCAACCATAGAGGAGCTACAAAAGGAAAACCATCAGCTTCTCCAATAGTTGGAGGAAAGGAAGACAATAGATACACACCTTCATTATGAAAATGCAGTCCTTCAAACAAAAGTTAACTCTCTTCAATGATTGGTCGATGAGATGACCAAATCCAACCACAGCCTTAGAGCACAGTTGAAGCAATATAAGAGGCACAAGGCAAAGTCTTCACAGCAAGAAGGAGAGGCTTCTAAAGCCAATCCTCCTCAGCAAGCCTATTCACGAGGGGTAATTTCTTTTTGTTTGCAGTGGGACCTGCAAAATCGTAAGTGTGAGGGTAATGTTGGGCCCCAGATATGATCACTTTTATGACGATTATTATACACTTTTGTCGCATGTACATATGTGTTTTTCATCTTTTGAAGGAGATTTTTGAAGAATTTTATGTTAAAATGGTATGCTCGACATAAGGTACATATGATTCATTTTTAATGATTATATCAAGTATAATTCATCATGTGTTTACACTTCCAAGGATCTGATTCATGTTTTTTGATGTTACAGGGAGAAAATGCACTACGTTTCTGCTTCCGACACTCAGTCTGGCACTCCTTCCAACACTTGTTCCAATACCCGATCCAACAGTGCGTTTTGCACAAAAATGAAGGGCGACTTGGCGGTTATGGTATTGGCGTCCAGTGATGGGCGAATTGGGAATGTGGGTTTTGTTCATGCTTGCCCCCTCTAGCTACTGAGCTCCCGACAACTCAGTTTTAGTTGTTCAAGAGGGAAATTATTGGCTCACTCTGTTTTATCAGTTAGGGCATGATTTAATGCAAATTGTCGAATTTAGAAGTGGTTCGACCCTCCTGTGGTCGACCACTTGGTATGTAAACATTATAAATACCACCGAGGTGGTCAGACATAAGTTAAGTAGTAGAAGCATCAGTGTGATAGATAGAAATACGTTTTTACTCTGTTTTTCCATTTTACATTGCCAGATTATACAAGAATTGTGTTTTTAAGTTTTTATGGTGAATTCATCTTGTTGAGCGCGTGGTGTGCTTTTAGAAAGTGACCACGACTTGTTGGGGGGCCCACCAATAGTCTGGTAACTGTCTTTGTGTTTGTTTATGCATTTCATAGTTTATTTGTTCTCTTTGTTTTCCTGTACATGCATTTTTTATTATGTTAATTAGTTTGTTGTTATAATTTAATTGCTTTGACTCTCTTTTGCAGGTTAGTATGATGAATTGTGTTAGTATGCATTAATATTGTAGTTAGGAACATATCTCCAGATCCCTAGACTAACCCCATGTGTAGTTAGATATTAGATTACGTCTTTATTTATGATTTTAGAATCAAGTTTAAAACAGATTTTTAATTAGAATAGAACA
>ML831511.1:78326-89929 GCA_009831015.1 Picea engelmannii | reverse complement strand
ATACCTAGGAGGTCAAGAGGGAGATAGAGAGGACATAAGAGAGATGTTCGTTTTAGAGAGTCTGAAGAGACGAAGGGATATAGGACTCATGTTTTGATAACTAGTTTGTAATACTCTCTGATACAACCCAATTATGTAAGTTGTTGAGTTGTAGAGGGTTAGGAGGGTAGGTCTTGAGGGTTATATCACATGTTGATGAGCCTGGTGTGATCTAGTCTTCTCCTAATATATCTCGACCCGACCAAGGATGAGTTGTAAGTGTGCGGAGCTATAGTTTTGGAACTTACATAATAGAAGATGTTGAGGGCCATATATTTGTGGATGTAGCCCAAGGGGAGTGAGCCACGGTAAAACTTGTTTTATGTGATTGAATGCTTGTGTCTCTTTTACTGTTTATGAGTAGATGTTAGAATAATGAATGAATTATCTAATTACATTACATGCATAGTTAGGAATGATAGTATATCACTTTAATAAGTTAAATAGAAATCTCAGTGCATACTTCACAGATCTCCATTCAATACTGGACTGCAAACACTTGAGTATTACAGTCACCCATTAATACTATCTCGGGTGAGACTGCGTAGTGCACCCTATGTACTGCCTTTCCTTCTGGTTTACCAGGAGGGCTGGTAGTTTTAGAGCTTTTGTTGGAACCCCAGTAGACTTGAACTTGGGCCAATCATATTAAAGGTATAACTTAGACAAATCAAACCAACAAATGGTTCTTTTGCTGGTTGGAATAACATGTGATTGAGTGAATATGATCTGTTAAAAGAGGGTAATATCTGTGGAAGGTGGGTCAAAAGAATATTGAATCAGATGACAAGAAGGTGAGAATAGAAGGGAATGTTGAGACTGTGAAATCCCACAAAAGAAGAGATTGAAATATGGTTGAATACAAAGGAGTTAGAGCTTGCACAGAAAGATAACAGGAACCCTAGAATAACACCATGCAAATACCTTGAGAAGTATGTGTTTATTGATCTACATGAAGTATTTTTCTGTGATTTTCCACACTTTTTGCAAGAGCAGATATTGAGGTTGAAGGATAACCATGCAAAAAACTAGATCCAACAATTAGAGTGGACCTCAGTTCAGATTGAGAAGTTACAATAGGTGAATAACAAATTCACTCGCGCAATAGATTTTTGGCATGACAGTATTGTAGCAGGCTTTATAACAGAATTTGTGGTATATACTGCGAAGTCATACAATGTAGCAGAGAAAGAGTTTCTACATGGGCCTCGAGGAAGGTATATTTGATTGCTTTATACTTCTATTAAGATATTTCTCTATAACAAAGGTGTAATGACAATGAAATCAAACAACTAAACTTCCCTGTGTGCATGGGGGAAGGGGGGAAGCACTAACAAAAAAAGGAGAAATGGATACAGGAAAGAAGGAGGAATCCTTGGACCTAATGATGATGGACGATAGCCAGATCAAGTGGATCATGGTGACAAATAGAAATATGTGCAGTGGAGTACCCTACCAATACAAGGTGAACACCAAGAAGAGAGTCATAGCCGCGAGAGAAGGCTTGGTAAGTGATGAAGAGGAGTTAGAGGATCTCTGGGCTATGGAGCAGATTAAGAAAATATTGTGTGCAACATATGAGAGGAAGATGGGAGGTCCAAAATCAGGAACCGAAGGCAACAATACTATCCATATTAATGTCAGTGTGGAACCCATAAACCCATGTGAAACTAACACATAAAAAATCACAACACCGTTTAGACAACCAAATTTTGGGAGAAGGAAGATCAAAGGAAATACATCTACACAAGGAACAACAACTGGGGGAGCCAGTTCAAGAAACATTAGTCAAGTATCTATATCATCCAGAGGTAGTAGTTTAGCATTCAGGATGGCAGGACATGATCCCAACATAAGGTTACTAGAATTCAAAGGAGAAGCATCAGAGGACCTAAAAACAAACTTGTTTATCTGTGAGAAGATCTGGGAAACAAAATAGATCATAGACGAGGACACTAAACTTGCACAACTAGCGATTACACTAAGGGATCACACAATGGGTTGGTATGTGAGCTTAGCAACAAACAATCCACCAGGGATAACCAGAACAATTGCGGACATTAAGAAATTGTTGATAAATGAGTTTCAGAAGCCAAGTTCAGAGGACTAGTACATGAATGAGATGATAGAAATTAGATAGAAACCAGGAGAATTAGTATGGGAGATTGACCAAAGATTCAAGCGACTGAAAGGAAAATTGAAATATCTCATGTGAGATATGCAACACAAGCACCCTTTCATCAACTCACTATTACCACACTTAAAGTATCCACTGCAACAACAAAAGTTTCATACACAGGTAGAGGCTTTGCAGAAAGCTCTACAACTGGAAGAAAACCAATATCAGAAGACAGATCCAACCATCGAAGATATGAAGGAGTATTTGAAGAAATTAACATTCCATCTACACCAAAACAAAAGTAAGGACAAACAAGAAGTCGTTTGGTGTACCACATGCAGGACAAAAGGATACCATAAGAATTAATATCCAACATTCACGCATTATATGGAAGCAGGGATGCCAAATCTATTACCAACAGGAGGACTATGGTGCGAAATCTATAAGAAATAGGTCCATGATCCATATCTCTACCGAATGATGTAGAAATACTAGACAGTCCCAAATATTTCATATTGAAAATTTTTCAAGTTAGTAGGCCATGATGAAAAATACTTTAGAACCATGGATTTGATGAGAGAGAGGACATCAGATGCATATAGGGTGCAGGTAGAAATGATGACAGAGAAAGTTGCACCCTATTTTAACTAAGTACCAGCCTCATACAACACTGTGCAGCTGTAGTATAATATTGTGCATAAACCATATAATATCGCACAACCATAGTACAACATAGTTCAACGTCAATACAATACCATGCAACCACAATAAATCATAGTGCAGCCTCAATACAATACCGTACAGTACAATCAGGAGTCTTAGTATAATGTGTCATGAGGGTATCGAGTTGGATAAAGAGGTAGAGGATGAGCAAGAGGAGGCTTTGGAAGAGGTATAGGACTAGTGGTATGTCACAACTATCAACAACTAGGAAACTATGCAAGAGAATGGCCACTTCCACCGATGACTTGTATGTATTTTCGTGCATTGGATCATGACACAGAAGAATGTCCTACATTGTTAGGGAAGATCCAAGAAAAAAGGAACTAGAACAATCATAATGTTCAATGGATTTAAGCAGAAGCAAGGGATGACAAAAGAAACATAAACATAGTTATGTGCAGAGGATATAAAATAGGAAATGAATCAGTCCGGCAAGAGCCAGTACAACACCAATGGGTGAAGAAGAATGTCGAACCAAGGAAACAGTTTGACACGTAGAACGAGAAGGAAAATTTTAATCAATCCAGACAAGAATTTAGGAATCCATACATCGGGTCGACCTCAACCCCGCAGCCTAGAAACAAAGTGCCAGAGTATGAAATGCCTCCATCATTGGATCATACCAAAGAAATGAAATCCCTGGGACAAGTAAGTACAATCAAAGGATTTTTGCAATAAAGTGTAAAAATATTAAATGATCCATCTAAATATGTACCATAGAGACAAAAGGAAAACTAGAACATAAAACAATCAATCACCTATATAAAAGGAGAAGGACAAGTAGGGAGTTTAGAATGAATTCCAACATCAAATAATTTAACATGGGAGATATCATACGGGATCTAGGATTTGAAGTCAATGAATTACCCAAGAAGACATGTAAATTTATGGGAGAGCCCACATTAGGATATTCACCTGTTCATCTGAAACTAGCAAACCAATACATAGTTCTACCAATTAGGAGACTAAAAGGAGTAACAATAGACCTGGATGGAGTGCACACAAATGTAGACTTCAAACTAATTGAGATAGTGGATGGCACAACACCATATATAACATCAATTGGCTTGGATTGGGAATTTGATAACCATGCCATAATCAACTTAAAAACACGTAAAATGATATTTGAGTCAGCAGAATACAGGGTCTTTACACCATTAGACCCATCGGAAGGAGAAAAGTTTGTAGAACCTACTTGCTTGGACTTAGAGGAAATTATCCAGTTGTACAGAACAACTAAGCGAGATGAATATTACGTAAACCCAAATATAGATGGGATACTCAATTTGAGGAGAATTACTTCATGTGTGCCAGACTCAGATACAGGTTCAAGAAAATGGCAATAAAGGCTACATGAAGTTTCCGCAAGGAGATGTGCAAGAATAGACCACGCAGTAAGATGGGTAGGTACGGAGATAAGGGAACCACCCAGTTTCCATGGGGTAAACAATATAGAATAATTCTTGACACGGTATGAGGATAAGGTATTATAAAATTAGAGACTATTATCACTCAATATAGCACTCAAGGCCACACCTGCAAGATGGTGGGGTGGACACAAGGAAACAATCAAGGATTGGTATCAATGTAAGAATTTATTATGCATAAGGTTTGGCATAGAACAAAGAACCAACCAACAACAAAAGTACGATGGACAGGGGGCACTAGAAAAACACTTGAAGTACAAGGAACTGTGGAAAATGACACCTCCAGAGGAATGGCCTCATCATTTCATACACACATTAAAGGGCATACCAACAAACTGGAATATGGACTAGGAACTACGCAGAGGAACTATTAGTTGGACAATACTACAACAAAACTTTACAATAACTTTTTCATTTGAACATGAGAACCCCAACATAGATGCAAAACTTAAACAAATAAGAGGGGTGATATTTATTTAGGAACCAGAAGTCAAACTCATAATAGAGGAACAACAAAAAAATAGACAGACAGTGAAATAACTGTTGTCATGCTATCATGTGCGAGAAGAAATACCAGTTGAAGACAATCTGCATGATATTCATATTGAGGAAGATAAAGGCCAGAGAGAAGTGCAAGTTCCACCTCTAGAATCAGAATTAATTTCTGTGTCAATCAAGGTAAATAGATTCAACATTGGGACAGTTGAGAATCCCAAAATGGCCATCATTGGAGACTATTGGTATGAGCAGACAATGGAGAGAATCATAGAGTTATTGCACGAGCACAACAACATGTTCCCCACAACGTTCATAGGAATGAAGGGCATATCAAGATAGCTAGGTGAAATTAAGATACCACTCAGAGTTGAGGCAAGACCAATCAGACAATGACCACACAAACTAAATCTGATATATAAGAAAAAAGTTAAAGTTGAGATCGATAGGATGCTCAAGATGGAATCATAGAACCTATGGAAGAATCATAGAATATATAAGTCTGATGGTATTTCAGGAGGAAAAAAAAGGTGGGATAAGAATAGGCAATCGACTTGAGGAAGTTGAATGATGCATGCCTACATGACCCATTCCCCACACCCTTCACAGATGAAGTGTTGGAGAACGTAGGAGGACAAGAAGTTTATTCATTCACCAACAGATTTTCAGGATACCATCAGATTAATATAGTGTTGGAAGATAGATACAAGACCACTTTTTCTATAGAGTGGGGATCCTACTAGTACATGGTCATGTCATTTGGACTGAATAATGCACCAACAATATTTTCCAGAGTAGTCATAACTGGATTTAAGGAATTTATCCACCAGTTTCTAGAGTTACACTTGGATGATTGGACAGTCTATAGTTTATTGAAATACCATGTAGAAGTATTGTGGCTGATGTTAGAAATATGTAGGTAGTTCTAGATATCATTAAACATCAGGAAGTGTATCTTCAGAAAACTGTTTGGGATACTATTGGGCCATATAGTATGCAATAAATGTTTACTAGAAGATCCTGCCAAAATTGCAGTAATTGTTAACCTTGCACCACCAACAATAGTTCTTCAACTAAGAGAAACATTGGGACACACAGGATACTACAAAAAAATTGTCAAAGGGTATGTGAAGATCACTGTTCCAATGGAGAAACTGTTAAGAAAAGATACAAAGTTTCAGTGGAATGAGGATTGTCAACATGGTCTGAATACGCTGAAAGAGAAAATGGTAACAATGCCAATATTAGTATTCCAAATTGGGAGAAGACATTCCACGTACATGAGGATTCATCGACCATAACACTTGGAGCTATTCTGGTGCATCTAGGAGAAAGATATTTGTATCATCCTATATCATTTTCTAGCATAAAACAGTCAGAATCAGAGGAGAACTACAATACTACATAGAGGGAAGGCCTAGCTATGGTCTACGTGCTACAAAAGTTCAGTCATTACTTACTGGGAAAACATTATAATATGTTCACAGATCATTCATCCATTAAGTATCTAGTAAACAAGCCAGTGTTGGGGGGGATAATCTATCGATGGATACTGTTGTTTCAAGAATTTGATTTTGAAGTAATAGTCAAGCCAGGGAAACTGAACATAGGACCTGACCACCTATCAAGGGTCACAAACGAAGAGGAACCTACAAATTTAGAGGAAAAATTCTGGATGCATAGTTATTTTCAGTTCAGATTGTCAATGAATACTTCATAGACATCATCCAATACTTGAGTACATGGACTACGCCATAGGAATATACCACTGCACAGAAGAAAAACCTGGTAGTCTAGGTTTCATATTATCATCTCATTGCAGGACACTTACAAAAAATGGGCACAGGTAGCATCTTGAGAAGATATGTGCTAGAACATGAAAGACCAAGGATTTTAGTAGAATCCCATGAAGGAATAGTAGGAGGACATTACACAGGAAATGATACCATGTAGAAGGTATTGGTCAAAGGACTATGGTGGCCAACCATTCATAGAGATTCAAAAGAGTATTGTCAGAGATGAAATGTATGTCATAGGGTTGGTAAACCCAATAGAATGGACGATATGCCCCTATGGCCATGGGTGACATTGAAGGTATTCGATAAATGGGCAATATATTTTGTGGGATCAATTAACCCACCAACAAAGATGATAGGAGAAAGGTAAATTATCACCACAACAAAATACCTGACAAGATGGGCAGAAGAAGCACCAATCAAACATTGAAGCACAGAAACAACAACAGACTTTCTATTTGAGCAAGTCATCACTAGATTTGGTTGCCCAAGGATTTTGATGAGTGACCAAGGTACTCACTTTATTAACAACATTATTAAGGCAATGATTGAGGAATTTGAAGTCCATCATTAAAAGAGTACAACATATCATCCACAAGTGAATGGAACAGTAGAAGCCTTTAACAAAATCCTTGAAAATGCACTGACAAAGATCTGTAATATCAATAGGGATGAATGGGACCTAAAAAGACGAGTTGTATTGTGGGCATACAGAACCACATGCAAGAAGATTACATGACACACACCATTCAGATTGGCATATGAACAAGAATAAGTGGTTCCATTAGAATTTATGGTACCTAGTCTGGATGTAGCAACAATTACAAACATGATAGAATGAGGTGCAATACAAGATAGGCTAAATCAACTAATGATCATGGAGGAAGATAGGATCCTAGAAGGATTCCACCAATCAGTTCAGAAATCAAGGGACAAAGATTGGCATGACAGACATATCAAGAGGAAAAATTTCAAGGAAGGAGACTTAGTATTGATGTATGACAACAAATCTCTTCAGCATCTGGGAAAATTCAGAATGCATTGGTTAGGACCATATGAAGTATAAATCGTCACAGATGGAAGAGATGTATAGTTGAAGGAATTAGGAGGAAAAAAACTCAAAGGGATGATCAATGGGGGTTGATTGAAGTTGTACAAGGACAGTCGACCACCCACAACTTGAAAGACACCACATAGTTTAAAAAAAAAGAAAAAAAAAAGAGATAGTACATAATATCAAAAGGGAACAACAAAGGCATAACGCACTGAAACTAGAAGGAGCACACCTAAGAATTCAAATGAGAATGCACACCTGAGCCCAATGGTTAGTTCAAAGATAACACAAGTGGGAAAGGCAGATATGACAAAAGAAGTGTCAATTGACGGAGGCTATCAGAATTGAATGTCAGAAATGACTGAAGGGATGCTGCATTAATTGTGCCAACTGGAGACGTCAAGGGAAATCAATGGAAAGTACGAAGGAACCAGTGGTTTAGTTAAAGAATGATCATGGTAATGTGTTCGACAAGATTCACAAGATGCCCATACAAAGTAGAGACGTGGGAGTGGAAAGTTTATTGTGAAATTGGAAAAGGCACAGAGTGAGAGAGAATATGAAGCAAAGAGTGAAGTTTGCAGAGGTTGCAGAGGCTACTAAGCTCGACGAATGACAAGTTTTTACCACCATGGCACCACCCAAACAGGGAGAACTGAGCTATACTTCTAAACAACCACTAGGTAGGACTAGAGCATAATCAAAACCACAGGGAAGCGAACAACAACCATCTTAGTTGCCAGAAGTCATCAATGTGGATGAAATCGCATCGTCGGATACAACACTAGGAAGAATAACACTCATTGAGGAAGAAATCCATCATACAACACTTTCAGGCATGGACATCGATAGGCCAAAAGAGGGGCAGGCCCAATAGAATGAATATGCAGGCAACCTAGGGCACCCATAAAACCTTGAAGAAGCCCTAAGAGTTAATGGGATGGCTTCAAACCAGGAAGAAACAATCGCATCGAAATAATCATAGACAACCAGGTCAGGAGGGATTAGTGGAAGAAGTCATTGGACGACCACAGGAGCATGCAAAGGAATGAACAATGGAGGATGGAACCTCGAGTCAACCGCCACAACGAAAGGACAAGCAAATGGTACCTAGGTCACCGCATAGACAACCTGCCACAATAATTGTCTTGCCATGCATACCAAAAGGGGTACGTGTATCAACAATTTTGTTAAGTTATGTATATAAATTGAGATACTGAGACCATGATGTAACGAACACGGACAATTTCCCAGAGTTCACTAACTAGGTCTACCTATAGACTATGGGTATAGGACCCTTCGGGGAACCAATCCATCAACCAGTCTAGTGGGTAGCAGGATTGGCCAAAACTAGAATTATAGGTCTCTTAGACCTACCACACTTTGGAAGAGGCCAGTATGAAAACAAATGCGTCAATCAGTTCATGGCGGCCCCGCATGGCTGATATCTGTGGCTAGAACAACTCATCTCAATAGACATAGAGCTCATTGCACACATCACAGGGTGCCATCACGGGGCATAGATCCCGCACAGTTCCTTGAGGACAAAAAAAAAGGAGAAAACATTGGCTTAGGAGTTGAAGAAGAAATATGGAACCAAAAGAGGGCGCGTGGAATCATTATCAAGCATATTAGTGAAATCACAACAATAATGGCCACAAAAATTATGGCATGCAATTTTCTCAGGAAATGATGTAAGGAGGAAGTCGCGGCCAGGGTTTTTGTAGTTGTAGTACAGTGTGTCAAGGGAACCACACTTAGTTGGGCCCCTTACTTTTTGAAGTTGTTCTAAACGATTGCAAGGATGTGCAGGATATGGGGACATAATTTCATTATTCATGGCTACTCATTCTAATAGCCATTATGGGATGGAAGGAGCCGAAGCACTCATTTTTTTCCATGAGACCCAAACCCTGCCATGGAGCAGATACTTATCTCTTGGAGTCACTTTAGACGCCAAGAACATGAAAGTGAATGGAGCTATATTTGAAGGATATCTCCGCTACCTACAAGACACCATCACCAAAACTTGGAGGATAACACCAAAAGTTGTTTCACACTAGTAGGGCATAGCCAACTTCAAATCCACTAGACATGTGATGTGGATCCAGGTGTGGAAGGACCCCAAAAATCAATGGCTACAACTGGGCTATTGCATCACGGAGGGGGACATACAAATGGTCATTAAGGATTGGGAAGACGAATGGAGGATTCTAGTCCTCACTCAAGAAATATCTGCAGAAAGAGAGGAGGAGGAGGTCAGATAGGCACACACACATGTTGAGGAGATAGGGAAGGAATAGAAACAACCCATGGAAGTAACAATGCCCAAGAAACCAAGGATAGTTCAGAACAAGGAATAATAGAAGAAAGGGGGGACATCCAAGACATGATTCTAGATGGGGAAGAAGAACAACACATAGGCACCCTAGGTACATCAGAAACAGGTCGAGCTAGCACAAGGAGCTACATCAAGTGCTACGCCACAAGAGACAGGCCAGACTAAGAAACCATCCACCCAGACAGGGGGTGCGTGCAATAAGACTAAGGCACATAGAATGCCTCTAGAATACATGATCATTGAGGATGATGTAGACATGGTGACCCAAATGGTCCAAGATCACACATTCAAGGATTTTGAGAACGTTGCACACCAAAGGGACATAATTGAAGAAGAGTTGGCATACATGCGACAAATCCTCATGAAGATCGGGGAAGCATAGGCAACTGAAAACAATGTATAAACGAGCCTGCCAACATCACAAGTGGGATGTGGACCTAGATAAAGCGAGAAGGATACACTCTAGACAATAGAAAAATCGAGCTCAACATTTCACGTCACACCCAACATGTTGCGCATGGAAAAAATCATGGGGCAGACACCCCTAAAGGACTTGGCTCAATTGAAGTTGGTACTTTTGCAGATACCAACCAAGGCCTTATATAAACTATAGGTCAATGTTACAGAGGAGGTACAGTCTCGTGCAGACATAGAGACAACAAAATTTTAGCAGGCAAACGATGATCAGGACAGGTTGGAATTGATACTTGAGAAGGCCAAGATCGAGACCAAATATGAGAAGGAACGTGTGAAGGGACTAGAGAAGAAAGTGGTTGTAACCTATGATAAGATCCCAAATAACGTGCAGACGACTAAACTCACGATGACAAAGAATATTGATCATATTGTGCATACAATCGATCCATACCAATAGGAGATCGAGAACCTCTAGGATCAGATCACACCTACCACTCCACCGGAGGTGAGGGAGCAAAGGAAACAAGAGGCAACAACGTAGATACAAGAGATAGAATGAAAATTCCATGCATCAAACAACTTGTTCGCAAAAGTAGCGTATCTCTCGATGAAGCTCGAAGAGGATCAACAGGTCCAGCAGTGGGACCATGAAGGAGTAAGGATAAGTGTAGCTATCCAGGACAAAGACAATGTTGATCACAGAGCATGTCAAAGGGGTGCAAGACATGAAGAAACTATAGGCAGAACTCATAACTACGCAGACGTAGAAAAAGGAGCTCTAGGCTCAAATGGAACCACTCTAGGAGCTAGCAGTAGAGGTAATTGCACAGGCAGAGGAAGACAAAACATACATGGAAAAAACCTAGGCAGAATGTGCAAGGATGGTCAGCGATGAAATTGTAGTGCAGATATTGGACGCACTCAAGGAGAAGACCACATAGGCCCAAACACAAGAAACATATCCCATGGAGAAGTTCCAAGCGATCACCAGGGAGACCGATGAAGCGCACAAGGGCTAGGTGGCTCGGGATGAGGCACATGTCAATGTTGGGGGCATGTTGAAAGCAGTCCAAATCAGAAAGAAAGGCTATTTTTGGAACAAATGCATGCACGAGGAAAGCAACAATTGGAAGGAAAATTAGCACGCGTGCATCCATGAAAGACCTAATGATGTTAGGTTTAGGGTTTTTTT
>ML831511.1:55054-74013 GCA_009831015.1 Picea engelmannii | reverse complement strand
AAAACCTATTTGGGAACTAATGATCTTGTGAAAGGTCTTCTGCCCTTAGTATTGGTTGTTGGAGGAGAAGAGGGGAAGTGAATCTTCTTCCCTTTCTTGGATGTAGTTTTGGTAGAAGAAGGAACCTCTTCTAACAGTGGTGGAGGACGTGGTGAAAAATCTCTCTGTGGGGAAGGATAAGCTTCCTCCTCCGTTTCTGTGACTTTCTTCATGACCTTTGAAACTTGAACAAGGGCTCTGCCCTTTCTCTTCCTACTGGTCCCTTCTTTAAAAACAATGGTGGTTATAAACGACTTGCAATCTGTGATTGAGGAGAAGATGCTATATCCAACTTAAAGTGATAAGCAACAACAAAATGTTCCCATGAAATATCTTTATTACCCAATTCCTCAGAGACTAGCATTTTGATCAATATAGAGTGGAAGATGCTAGTATCCACATCCTTAGACTTGGATTGAATCATTTTTGACATATTACCTATGATCCTTAACAAGTAGTAGGGAATATTCATTTCAAATTTACCAATAAAATGCAGAAAAATCCTTATATGGTACTGGTATAATGTGTTGAACCTCCCTTCACATGTAAAATATCTTTGGATGATCTTCAATATCCTATCAAATTGTTCAATCAATTGATTCCTTGGCACACCTTTAGACAAATCACTGGCTTGATGTTCAGGCTTAAGGAGATATTTGGCATAGGCTAAATTCAAAGCCATGGCTTTAAACCACTTTTCACCCTTAATAGGGATTCCTGTTGCTGCTGAAATAGATTCCTTAGTCACCTCAAATTCTAAATCCCCTACCTTGGTTCTCATGCCATCAAAATGTAATTCAAACTGTGTTGTGATCTCTGGATGGCCTCTTTACATATTCTTGTAGAAAAAGAAGCATCCCACTCTTTGGAAAGACTCTCTTACCATGGGCTCTGTATCAAAAAGATGCATATCCATAGGTTTTGTTCTAACCACCTTGCCCCCTTTGTTTTTCTTCTTCATATCAGGAGTCTCCATAGCTTATAATGAGAGCTTCTTGTGGCTTATGGGGTAGTAATAACCAGGAGGACTTAAAAATGAGCTTCAAATGTACAAAGTTGACCTTTGAAACATGCTCATGTTAGTAATCCAAAGCTTGACTATGGAAATCCCACCCCTATATTTGTACAGGTATTGAAAGTTTAGACAATGAGAGGGTACTCTATAATTGGCCCTTTGTAGGTGGGAAAAAATTCTTAACTCAAAAATTAAAAGAAGCAGGGGAGACACAATGTGGTTAAGCAATGACTCTGGGTAGAGTGATGGGTATGCAGGGGATAGTCTGTTTAGAGGCTTTCAACCTCAATAGCTATGGCGGGAATATGTAATCAGGATTTGATACAGGAAATGAAGTTCACAGGTTTTAAAAGAGAGGATACAAGGGTATGATGCAAATATGAGTCCCTTACAACTATGCAAGCCCGATAAACCAAACTCTGAGTGCTAACTCTTTGTGAAAATTAATGTGCAGAGGAGACAACACAGGATACATGTGGAGTAAACACTTGTTTGAAGCTTCAACGAAATATTAGGATGAAGTCAAGAACATTTCGGCCCTCGAATCTACCTCAGCATCAGATTTGGTCGCACCACTGTCCCCTGGTCAGAACTCTGAGTTTGAGCAGCTCAACATTGTTGAATTTTCAAATCAAAAACTATTATCAGGGATAATAAATATGAGATCTTGAAGGTATCTTTAACCAACTCCTGGCGCTGAAAACAATGAACATGAATCAGTTGCGGTAATCATAACTCATGGTAGAAACATGATGAATGGGAAAGGCGCTACAGAACTACCTGATGAGTGGGCAGTGCTCCAATTTAAAAAACATGATTGGAAAGGTAAGAAAGGATAGTAGGGCATGCCTAAGAGGTCATGAATGAGGAGAATGGTGTGTCACATCAGTATATTCATGGGAGGGATTGATCCTAGTGAGAAATCATGAAGGGGACCAAAATTTAAATCATGAACTAAAATGGTTCTAAGTCCAAATATCAATTTGAGGATAAAACATGAGTTATGACTCAAAACTTTATTTATATAAGGGGTCCTAAAAAACATAAACTTTAAAGGGATGAAACTTAAAAAATTAAAATCTAAGGCTTAAAAAGGGATAAAAACAAACTAAAAACCCAAGGCAATTTAGTGGGATAACATTGGCTTCATAGGGGATGGCATGCCCTTTGCGGGCTGCCAAGAATGAGTAGATTTTGTGCCTTATCCTAGGGCTATGGGGTCAGTTATTGAAACAAAAATAAAAATAAAATGATATTTACAATGACATGAAGAGCCACTCAAAGCTCAAGCAAAGTACTTTTTCAAGAAATGCCCATTGACAGGGCCACCAAAAACCTCTTCATTCTCCATATTATGCAACTTGAAAGTGTTATTAGAGAATACCTCAAAGATTTTGAAAGGACCGATCCATAAAGATTCAAATTTACAGTGCTTGCATTTATATTTCTTCAATGCATCCCACTTGAGCACCAAATCACCCAGCTGAAAATCTTCTTTGTTCACTTTCTTGTTGAATCTCTGTTTGATCTTCAGTTGATGATCATATCTTTTGTCTACAAGCTACTCCCGAGTCTGTTGCACTTCAACTAGCTGCTAAATCCTTTTGATCATATTATCGGGCTCCCCTTGGTAATCTTGGAAGAATTTTTCCACAGTTAAGGCAAGATGAGAGGGAAAAATGGCCTCATCTACATACACCAGATGGAAAGGGGAAAGTCCCAGGGACCTTTTTACCGTCACTTTGTCAGCCCATAAAGAAAATTTGAGTTTTAAGTCCCATGCCTTTTTTTTATCCTCTAACAACTTTTTAATGATATTTATAAGGATTTTGTTTGAGGATTCTACAAGCCCATTTCCCTGAGGGTAGTAAGGGGTAGAATGAATCAAAGTGATCCCAAACTATTCACAGAACTAAATCAATGGTTCAACCTTGAAAGATGCAACATTATCAGTGAGGATTATGTCAGGACACCCAAACCTTGCCATAATGTCTTCAAGGAAACCAATGATCATTTTGTGGGAATCATTCCTTGTAGAAATAGCTTCAATCCATTTACTAAAGTAATTTGTAGCAGTCAAGATCCATATATGTTCACCACTGGAAGAGGGATGAATTTTCCCAATAAAATCTAGGCCCCACTATTGGAAAGGTCATGGAGCTTCCACGGGCTTTAATGGAAAAGTCTTAAGCTTTTGTTTTCCATAGAACTTCTGACATTTAGCACATGCTCTGATCTTAGCACAAACATCAGTGAACAAACTAGTCCAGAAGTACCCATCCCTTAGGATCTTGTATGTCGTGGTTCTCTAATAATGATGCCCCCCATATAACCTGTCATGAAAATCAGACATAATCGTTTGGGCTTCTTGGGGGTCTAGGCATATCAAAATCACTCCTAATGGATCCTTCCAATACAAAGTTTGATCAACAATGCAATAATTTATTGATTTGAGTTTTAAGGCTCTCACCTTGTTCTTTTCCATGCCACTTTGAGGCTGTAAATTTTGTAGAAAAAATATAATGTCCTTGTACCAACTGCAATTTGCCAATGCAGAGATGATTTGAGAACCTTTATCGGTTAATTCAGGTTTCTGATTTTATGAACATGAGTGGATGAAATTCACCCCAAATATTGAGCCTTAAACCAATTTTGTAGGATTAATTTCCAAATCACATTCAAGTAATTTAGCAATCCACTTGCTCCTTTTTCCATCTATATTAGGCTGAATAAGAATTTCTTTTACAACAGATGATGGGACATAAGCAATAACTCTTGAATGCTGGACACAAACTCTGAAGGACTTAAGATCTTTAACCAATGCATAGGCTTTCTTATCCATGATGTCATATTTTAATTTAGCATCTCTCAATGCCCTGTTGAAAAAGGCAATGGGATGCTCTAAGCCTTCAATGCTCTTCTTCAATAGGACTGTTGCTACCATATCAAAAGAGGAAAAAGAAAAAATAAGAAAGTCCTTGGAGTAGTTTGGGTTGACAAGAACTGAGGCTTCAGTCAAGGATTTCTTTATCTGATCAAAATAATTACGAAAATCAACAGTCCATTTAATTTCATTACCCTTCCTCAGCATGGTTGTGATATACTTAACCAACTCAGCAAAATTTGACACAAATCTTCTAAAAAAATTAATTTTTCCCATAAAATATTGAACCTCTTTTTTGGATCTAGGGAGTGACAATGTTTGTATAGCTTCAACCCTGCTGGAATAAATCCTTACCCCTTCAGATGACATGATATGGCCCAATAATTTTCCTTCTTTAATGGAAAACAATGATTTTTTCGAATTCAAAGAGAGGCCAATTTTTTTTCATTTCAACAAAACGTTTCTTAAGTGATCATAGTGTTCTCTATTAGACTAAGAGTATAGTTTTATTTAATCTAAATAGATAAAAAAAAAAACTTATCCTTCTCTCCAATAAATTCTATGTCCATAGCTCGCTGAAAATTTGCCCCTGCATTCATCAAACTAAAGGGCATCTTGGCATACATAAATGTACCCCAAGGAATGGTAAAGGTTGTCTTCTCTCTATCTTCTGGCAAAATAGAGACCTGATTTTACATGGAAAAACCATCAACCATGGACATCCTGGCTACTCCTGTCACCTTCTGTGATATGTTCTCCATCTTGGGCAAAGGGTAATTATCATTTTTTTAGCTTCTATTCAGATTTTGGAAATCAACACAAAGTCTGATTTCTCCATTCTTTTTTCTTACTTTGACCAAATTGGCCACCCATTCAGAATACCTCAAAGAAATGATAATTTTTGCATCTAAAATATTTTTTACCTCTTTCTCCATGACAGGAAGCAACATAATATTGATTTGCCTCAACTTTTTCCTGAAGGGTTTAGTGTCTTATTTTAATGGAATATTGTGCTCTATAATGCTTGTGTCATAAGTTCTGAGATCTTCATAAGTACAAGAGAATACATCAACGAATTCCTTCAACAACTTAGTATATTCTTCCCTCTACTTTTCTGATAGGCTGCTTCACAATTTGACATATTTAGAATTCTTTTCAGTGCCCAAATTGCACTCAGTTATATCAACATCATCAGTGGATACCTTCCCTTTAACTACCGCATCGTTCCCATCAAATAATGTTTCCAAAGGAATAGTCCTTTTGGAATATGATTGCTAGGTAGCTGCACAATATGATGATTAGAAATTTTATTGAGGAAAACATCAGCACAAGGAGTAATTTCTGAATCCTGATCCTGATCAATGTATAATGTAGAAAACTCATCAACAGTATCGAGGAAATTTTTAAGTTCTAAATCATCTTCGAACACCTTCCAATATTTTACATTGTCTGGTATAGAAGGCCTATATTTGACTTCTACATCATACTTGATTTTGGGTGGTATAGGAATTATGAAGTTGCTTGTTAATACAGCCAAAGAATCAGCCATGGTATTCTCTTCTATAGGAATAAATGATATGTTAAAAGCAGAGAAAAAACTATCCACCAAGTCCCATACTTCATTTATGTAAGATCTAAGCCTAGGGTGCTTTGTTTGATAAAACAAATTGATCTGATGGACTATTAATTCAGCATCCCCAAATACTGATAGCTCTTCTATTCCCATGTCTTTAACATCCCTCAATCCCAAGACAAAAGCTTCATATTCTACCACATTATTAGTAGTTTCAAATTCTAGTTTATATGACAAAGATATAGTTTCTTGAGTTGGTGAGACAAAGACCACCCCAACACCAACACCTTCCTTAGAAGAGGCTCCATCAAAGAAGATATTCCAGACAGAAGTGGTTAGAGGAGGCTCTTGAAAAAAGGTAAGAGACTGTTTTATTATTTCTAGAGGGGCTTCAAGAGCGTCCATGAGCTGCAAAATGCTAGATCCCAGATCTGTATCAAAAGAAAAAATAGGGTGATTTGTGGGGTTTGCTTCATCACTAATGATCTTCCTTGTAAAGTCTTTTATGATCTCCCCTGAAAACGAGAATAGTAGCATAAGAGAGATCCATATGTAAGGTTCCCCCAAGTCCTTTTATCCAGGATCTTGACAAGAGCATGCCAAACTTGGGGGGAACATCAACTACTATGATATCCATAAGTATACTTTTCATCTGAAAATGAAATAAAGTCACCACCATATCCTTAATGACTCCAAGACACTTCACTTTTCTGGAGTCAAAAGAATATAAGTCATGGTCAGTCTTTGTGATTTCTAACCCAAGTTCATCCATAACAAATTTTGGCATGAGATTGTGGGATGCCCCTGAATCCATCAAACAATTATGAAACACCTTATCATGAATATTCAGTGACGTATAGAAAGGGTGGGATGAATCATTTATGTATTCTATTAATGGACCCAAAATCATTGTTGGCTTTTCATCTTGCAGATTTACTCAATCAGTGGAATTTGGAGAGGCTTCGGGCTGTGACATTTTGGATAGATATTTTTTTAATTCTTCACTTTTTATAAATTCCAAAAAAAAGACAAGGATCTTTATTTTTTGGATCTCATTCTCAAAACTGAAGGAATAAGAAGGTTTCAAGATCTCTTTGGTTTGAGGAAAAGGATTTTTTATCAGAACTTGTGGACTTTGAGAGTCTTTTTCCTTGATACTCACTGGCACAGCCTTGGCAGAATCTTCTTTTTGGATAGGCTGATTAGGGGCATCAGTGTTTTCTTCATTCTTTTTAGATATCAGATTATATCTATTGGTATTTTCTCTTTCTTTCTCTCCCTTAATTCATTAATTTGGATATCCATCAAGGATTTCTCTGATCCAGATTATTTTCGGCATGAAATGTGAGCGGAGATATAATAAAGGAATGCATAGAGATATCAAAGATATTCAATAATATAACATAAATGTATCATAGATGAAACCATAAACACATATATATAGTAATACATGATTTCTATTAATGAAATAAATGTACAGAGACTGTAAAAATATAGAGTGAAAGACTTGCTAGAATGGTGGCAGCTTATCTTTGAGAAGAGATGTGACGGCTACTCACTTTCGCTAGAAGATGGTTACAATGAGGCTCTGAAGGCATTTTTACAATAAACAGGAATTCCAAAAACCCTAGACATCTGAAAACCTAAACCTAGGAGATGAAGCACCAAAATTCATGTGGGCCCCATTTGGGTAAGTGAGTACATCAACTGCCCGAGGTCGTAACTTTTGCATACGATCTCCGTTTTAGGCATGTGATAGCTCGTTGGAAAGGTATTATCGAGGAGATTCATTTTGGGGGATAAATCATGCCTTATAATATCATTGAGAACCTTTATCTTGAAAAACCTTCATTTGGGCCCTCAAATTGGCCCCGGAAGTTAAAAAGTGCTAAAAATAGTAAATTGCCAAAATTTCTAGAAAATTGTTTTGAGCTAGTCGGAAAAGGTGGGTGGCCACTGATATCCACTTGGATCAATTCTCCTTCCTTAAGAAGTAATGGTATCCATTGTGTTGAGCTCCCGGGGGAGAGGGAAAAGCGTTTGTTGAATTTTCATCTTGGTGATTTGCTCGCCTTGTTGAAGACATTGCAATGCTCAGTTTGTGGAATTTTTTTATCCATATGGATGTCGGTGGCCACCCACATATTCCAACTGGCTCAAAACAGTTTTCTGACAATTTTGGCAATTTACTATTTTTAGCAGTTTTAACTTTCGGGGCCATTTTGAGGGCCTAAATGAAGGTTTTTTGGGATCGATCTCATCAATGATATGTGAAGGAATAATTTATCACCCAAAATGAATCATCCTGATGATACCTTTCCAACGGGCTATCACATGCCTAAAACGAAGATCGTATGAAAACGTTACGACCCTGGGAAGTTGATGTACTAACTTACCCAAACAGGGCCCACATGACTTTTCGCACTTCATCTCCTAGGGTTAGGTTTTTGGATGTATTGGGTTTTTGGAATTCTTTCTTATTGTAAAAATTCCTTTAGAGCCTCATTGTAAAATTCTTCTTGTGAATGTGCACTGTCATCACATCTCTTCTCAGAGATAAGCCACCACCATTCCAGCAAGCTTGTTTCTGCTGCATTTTACAGTTTCAACTTATTTCATTATTGAATAGAAAACCAGTTTTATTGTATCTCTATTATTTTTTGTTAAGAACCTTTTAATAATCTGTATTCATTTTGTTCTTCTCATAAAATCCGGATCAGTGGTATCAGAGCGGTCTGCTCCTTGTCGTCTTAATGCATGTCCCCAACGAGGTCGAAGTACAAAGAGTTGGGTCTCGAGATTGTTTCTTTTGAGGAAAGAATCTCTCGCATGCCCAAGTGATCTCCCATGGTAGGAGAAAATAAATATGACAGGATAGGATATCCTTTCAAACTGTTGATCGAGGAATCCCTCACGCAACAGAGGAATGAGATGATGGATAGTTTCGCGCAAATACTTCGGCGACTATAAACAGGCGACACATCTTCTTCGAACAAAGGCGCTGCCCCCTTCAAGGTACAAATAAACTTCGATATTCCTATATTTGAAGGTTAGATAGACTCAAATGTTGTAGAAAAGTGGTTGAATCTACTAGAAGGGTATTTTTCTGTCCATAAATTTTCGAATAAAGAGAAGATTACTTCTGTGCTCCTCAAAGTCATTCCCCATGTCAAATATTGGTGGGAAACTTTCTGTGAGGAAAAGGAAACAGAGGAAACCTCATTATTTTTAGTCACGACCACCTAGGAATACTTCAGGGATACTATTAAGGAACAATAGTACCCTGTCGGAATTTATGATGACCTGTATACCAAATGGACCACATTGTAGCAAGAAAGAGACCAAGCAGTCCCATATTTCACAAATATCTTCCATACCTTGTGAACCAAGTTGGGTATCAAAGATTCAGAGCGACATTTGGTGCTCAAGTATCATGGTTCTCTACATAGATACATCTATACTGAAATGGAATTTTTGTACATCTCATCCTTGGGCGCAGCCTACCGATATGCCATCAAAATTGAGCAGAAGCTCAAAAAAAATATGCGACAATTTGGGCCTGGGAACCCCTCACAACAAAATCCAGGAAAGGGCGACCCAAACCCACTGAACAAAGGATAGAGAAAATATGGATAGTATCAGGACAACTAGTCCAAGCCGCAATCAAAGAAGGACACCGAAAAGATAAAGAAAGATACTGGTAAGTGATGCAACTTCCATAATATCCCTTGGCATAACACTGCTGACTGTCGCTCAAATCAGTTGTTGGTGGCTGAAGTGAAAGCCTCTGAATCAGATGTAGATTATAACTCTGAGCTAGAACTAGAAAGGGGAATATGGATCATTGATGTGGAACCCAGTGCCACCATTGCTACCACCAAGCTCCAACCTAGTGAACCAGATGAGCCAGAAGAAGGAGAGTGCCTCTTCCATTCATAGATGTGGGTAAAAGGCACCCCACTGCAATTCATCATTGATAGCGATAGCCAGAAGAACCTGTTAGAGTCATAAGTCACTTCTGGATTGCTTGTAGGAGCAGAGCCCAACGCCCATCAATTTATGTCACTATTTTTTTATAAAGGGTGATCAAATGGAGATAATGGCTCTAGGAGGTATCACTCTAACTCAAGGAATGATTCTGCTACATAAGGAACAAAGGAGGTCTGGAATCCTAACTTCAGCCAGTGGGTTGATTAAAAGATGAGTAGGTGGAAGACTTAGGAGAATATGAACAAACAACTCTAGGCGACAGGCTTGCGATAGTTTGTAGAGGAAAAACTCTGAAAGCAGGATCCTCCTGGTTTCAGGGCTTCGAGAAATTGAATAAAGGACTTGACTGGACCCTCCAATTCCAAGTCATTCAGCATCAAAGAAATCACAGGAAATGACTAGAGGCCCCGTAACTATTACAGTGATCCATTACAACGTCATCCTATAATAGCTACAACTCGACTGGATCCTCCAATTCCGAGCTACTCTAACACATTGTAAACAAAGACATGAAAGAAATTGGCATTCATAAGGCAAGAAGTCTCCAAAGTTCATATATATCCAAAACAACAATGCTTCATTAAAACTTTACAACCCGGGAGCTCTGCTCAACCATCGATAGATACAAAAATGGCGAAAACGCCTACATATATTCAAACTAGAAACAACAACAAAATCGAGACATAACATTAAAAGCTTTGCATCTGCATGGCTTCTGACAATCTGCAGCTACAATCTCTAAATGGTCATGCAACTTATGGCAGACGCGATCGATCTTCTGATAGTTTCATTGGTGAATCGACGTGCCTTTAATTCATTGCCGGACTTTTTGATTATGGCGGAGGCGATGTCTAACCACCACCAACCGCTTCAATAATTGCTTCGTCGGGATTGAGAACAGCCCAGCCAACTCGGCACCTTTGGGATGTGGAGGGCCTCCCGCACTGCCACCTGGACTAACTGAATAGCTTGAAGGATGGGTATGGAGGCCGATGTGGAAGGTGGGGCTCGGCAACAGAGCAATGGGGCCACAACCACGGGGGTGAAATAAGAAGCGATGAGGTGTGAGAGAGGATGCAGGGGATGACACATGGCAAAAGGATATAAGAGGAGGGGACGGGAGATGACACATAATGGACACACCCTTAGTGGGAGGCTGACGTGAAAGGGATCAGGTGACGCGGTGAGTGGTAAGTGGATGATGACATGTGGGATGGACCACATAAACAGAAAAGGGGGGATAGACGAATGGAAAGGTGACACGACAAGGAAGAGGGCCCCACGTTGATTTAAAACCGAGCAGCTGAGGATAATGGGATCGCACGAGCGCCGTTGATCCAAGCACTAAGATCTCAGTTGTTGGAAAGTTGTGCACTCAATTCTGGACCCCCCCCCCCCTTCTGCTTAAAGGTAGAAAGGCAGGGGGGTCTGGAATTTCCTTTATTACCGTTGATCCAGGCGCACTAATATGGACCGTTGAAGAGATGCGCCCCCGATTCTGGACCCCCCCCCTCCGCTTAAAGATAGAAAGGTGGGGGGGGGGGGTCCGGAATCCCATATGCACCGTTGATCAGGGCACGTAAATCATCTCCACTCGGACTTGCTTGTCGCTTACCTCAGGCGCACTCAGGTTTCAAACTTAGGATAAGTGGGTTTTTAACCCATTCTTTTGCATTCTAACCCCCTTACAAGAAATATCGCTAACATTTGGCTCCATGGGGGATAGATTCGTCCCTGTGATGCTATAAGAACTCTTTTTCAGATTCAGTGCCTTTGCTATTGGGCTATGGAGTCATTTATTAGTCCGAAAAACAAAAACAGAAACAATATTTACAAAACAAAACAAAAAGAGCCGACTATGGCTCACTGAAAACATTTTTTTAAGAAATGCCCATTTACTGGGCTGCTGAAAACTTCTTTGCCTTCTAGATCCTGCAAACTGTAAGTGTTGTTTGAAAATACTTCGTGGATCTTGAAAGGCCTGAACCAGAGGGCATCAAATTTACTGTGTTTCCCCTTTTCCTGCCTGGGTGCATCCCATTTGAGCACTAGATCACCCTGCTCGAATTCTTTCTTTTGGCTCTTCTTGTCAAAAGCCTGCTTGATTTTCTGTTGATGCTTCTAGGCTCTGTCCATGACATGTTCTCTGATCTGCTGCACTTCCACCATCTGATGAATCCTTCTGAGCACATGGTTAGGTTCTCCTTCAAGGTCTTGGAGGAATCTGGCCACCAATAAGGCGAGCTGAGTAGGGAAAATAACCTCTATTCCATAAACAAGTTGGAAAGGTGAGATGCCCAGAGATTTCTTTGTTGTCACCCGATCAGCCCAAAGAGAAAATTTGAGCTTTGAGTCCCAGGCCCTTTTATTGTCCTCCAGTAGCTTCTTGATAAGCTTGATTAGGATTTTATTGGAGGACTCTGCTAGTCTGTTTCCTTGAGGATAGTAGGGAGTAGAGTGAATCAGTGAAATCTCAAACTGTTCACAGAACTTGACCAGAGGCTCAAACCAAAATGGGGAGGCATTGTCAGTGACAATTCTGCTGGGGCAACCAAATCTAGTTATAATATCTTCCAAAAAGATGATAATCACTTTGTGAGAAGTGCTCCTGGTGGGGATAGCTTCTATCCATTTGGTGAAGTAGTCGGTTGCGGTCAGAATCCACCTGTGTTGGCCACTTGAGGGAGGATGAATTTCTCCGATGAAATCCAATCCCCACTACTGAAAGGGTGCTGAAACTACCACAGCCTTTAAGGGAAGAGATTTGAGCTGCTTCTTTCCTGAAACTTTCTAGCATTTAATGTAGGCTATGATTTCCCTACAGACATCAGGAAATAAGGTGGGTCAGTAATACCCAGCTCGGAGGATCTTGTGAGATGTGGTCTTCCAAAAATGATGACCTCCACGGAGACTGCTATGGAAATCGAACATAACCTTTTGGGATTGTTGCTGGTCCAAACACCTTAGTAATACCCCCAGAGGGTCTTTCTAGTATAAGACTTGGTTAATGAGGCAATACCTGACAGCCTTGAGATTTAAAGATCTGGCCTTACTTTTTCCCAATCCATCAGGGGGCTTCAATTCTTGTAGAAAGTACAAGATATCCTTGTACCAGGCGCATGCTACTAGTGGTAAAATGTTTTGGGAACTCCTGTTGGATGAATCATCTTGCTCGTTGATGAAATTGATTCCCAAGGCCCTGCAATTTGACTCGGCCAACAACTTGGCTAAACCCTGCCCCTTTATCAGCTTGGTGGGTTTAATCTCCAGATCAAACTCTAGGATCTTGGTGATCCATTTACCTCTCTTCCCATCTATGTCAGGTTGTATAAGAATGTCCTTCACAGAGGTTGAAGGGACATATGCAGTAATCTTTGAATGCAAGACATAGACTCTGAAAGCTTTGAGAGCTTTCACTAGGGCATAGGCCTGCTTCTCCATGATCTCGTACTAGAGTTCTGCATCTCTCAGTGCCTTGATAAAGAAGGCAATAGGTTGTTCTCGCCCCTGACTATTTTTCTGCAATAAGACTGCTACTATTGTATCACAGGAAGCAAAAGAAAAAATCAGGAAATCTTTAGAATAATCAGGACTGATAAGCACAGGTGCCTCAGTCAACACTTTCTTTATTTGGACAAAATATTCCCTAGGTTCAACAGTCCATTTCACTTCATTCCCCTTCCTGAGCATGGCTGTGATGTGTTTCACCAACTCAACAAAATTTGAAATAAAACTCCTCAGAAAATTGATCCTCCCCAAAAATGCCTGAACCTCCTTTTTGGACCTGGGGAGAGGCAGGGTATGAATTGCTTCCACCCTGCTGGGATCAATTATCACCCCCTATGTTGATACTATATGGCCTAATAGCTTTCCCTCCTGCATAGAAAATAATGATTTCTTGTGGTTTAAAGATAGGCCATACTTCCGACATTTCCGGAAAACCTTCTTCACGTGGCAGCGATGCTCTTTATTAGTCTTGGAGAAGACTGTTATGTCGTCTAGGTAAATCACCACAAACTTATATTTTTCTCTAATGAAGGCTATATCCATGGCTTGCTGAAATGTTGCTCCTGCATTCATCAGCCCGAAAGGCATTTTGGCATACATGAATGTGCCCCAAGGAGTGGTGAAGGCTATTTTTTGTCGGTCCTCAGGCATGACTAATATCTGATTGTAGCCAGAGAAACCATCAATCATGGACATTCTGGAAGCACCGGTAACCTTCTGCAATATGTGCTCCATGTTGCGCAGGGGATAATTATCTTTCCTCGAGCTCCTGTTCAGGTTTCTGAAATCAACACAGAGTCTAATTTCACCACTTTTCTTTCTTACTGGGACCAAATTGGCCACCCAGTCAGAATATCTCAAGGGGACAATGATCTGGGCATCCAGCAGCTTCTTCACTTCCCTCTCCATGACAGGTAGCAACATGGGATTTATCTGTCTTAGCTTTTGCTTGAATGGCATAGCCTCTTCTTTCAGTGGGATCTTGTGTTCAATGACTGATGTGTCATATGTCTTGAGGTCTTCGTAGGTCCATGCAAACACATCAGCAAACTCCCTCAGCAACTCAGCATATTCATCCCTCTGCTCCTTGGTCAAACTTCTTGACAACTTGACAAATTTGGGCTCCTTTGGTGTGCCTATGTTGCACTCAGATGTGTCGGCCTCATCACCTGAAACTCTACCCTTTAGTGCCACATCATTCCCATCGAACAACCTTTCTAGTGGAATTAGTCCTTTCGGTATGTGATTGCTCGGTAGTTGAATAATCTGGTGACTGGCAATTTTATTCAAAAACTTCCCAGGGTGATGGTCAGGTGCCCTTTCAGTGTCAAGATCCTCATCTATGTGCAAGGCAGAAAATTCATCAACGGATTGAAGAAACTTTTCGATCTCCTGATCATCTTCAAATACCCTCCAATATTTGACATTGTCCGATACAGAGGGTCTATATCTTATTTCGACATTAGATTTGACTGTGGGAAGTGCAGGAACTTCGAGCAAACTAGCTGAGAAGGCTAAAAGATTGGCTAGAGCATTTTCTTCCCTGGGAATGAAAGAGATGTTAAAATCTAGGAAGATATTGTCAACTAGGTCCCATACCATGTTCCTGTAATTCTTGAGTCGAGGATTCTTGGCTTGATAAACATTTTTGACCTGCTAGACAATCAGTTCGACAATCAGTTTTGACTTCCATCTCTTGTGCAGCCCTTATACCCAGAACAAGAGCTTCATACTCTGCCATGTTGTTGGTGACTTCGAATTCCAGCTTGTATGACAGGGATATGGTCTCTTGACAAGGGGACACGAATACTACCCCGACACCTGCACCCATACTGGAGGAAGCTCCATCAAAGAAAATATTCCAAACAGAGGTGGTTGGAGGAGGCATCTCCTGATTGAGAATGGGTTTCTTTCTGATCTGCAAAGGGGCCTCAGGATCCTCAGTGACCTGTAACAAACTAGACCCTAAGTTAGTTTCAAGTGCAACGATGGGGTGATTAGTGGGGTTCGCTTCGTCACTGACAATGTAGGCTAGTTGGGCTTCTCTGTACAATATCCTATGTTCCCCTCCAAAGACTGGAATGGTGGCATATGTGAGATCCATCTGTAACATCCCTCCAAGTCTCTTAATCCAATACCTTGACAACAACATGCCAAAATTGGGGGGAACATTAGCTACCACGATATCCATGACCATATTCTTCATGGGTAGCTGAAACAAAGAAACTACCAAGTCCTTGATGACTCCTAAACATTGCACTCTCCTGGAATCAAAAGAATAGAGGTCATGATAGGCTCGGGTGACTTCCAGTCCTAGTTCTTCCATGATGGTTTTGGGCATGAGGTTATGAGAGGCCCCTGAATCCATCAAACAGTTGTGAAGTACTTTGTCATGTATGTTGAGGGAGGTGTAGAAGGGAGGGGATGAATCATCTCTGTCTTCCACGATGGGGCCTAGGACAACTTCTAGCTTCTCATCTTGGAGGTTTATGAAGTCTGTGGAAGGGCATGAGGCTTCATATTTCAAAAGGTCAGAGAAGCATTTTTTGAATTCGCCATGTTTGATCAGCTCAGTGAGGGGCACATGGATTCTGATTTTCTAAATCTCATGCTCGAAATTAAAGGAAGATGTAAGCTTTGGAATTTCTCTTATTTCAGGAACATGATTCTGGACAATGGGAGAGAGGGGTTGGGTCTTCTTACCTCTGTGACTATATTCTACCTCATTAGCAGGCTTCTCTGCTCTAGTGGACTGCTTCGGAACATCAGGTACTCCTGCCCTTTTGTCGGATCTCAGATTGTACTTGCCTTGACCACCACTAACCTTGTCTTCTTTGCTCAATTCATTTAGTTGACTGTTCATGAGAGACTCCTCGTATGTTGATTGAGTTAGATGAGGGAAAGGAGGATTGTCTTCTAAGCAGTGGATTTTAGGCTCATTCTCATCTATTTCCCCTTCTTCTTCATCGGCCACAAAATTATTCTGGAAGGGAGCCTGAATTCTTTGGTCGTCCCTGTCTCTTTCCTTCTCTCTATGTATAGTTGAAGGAGCAAAACTATTTGGCCTTCTGAAACCCCCTTTGATTTTGACACTCTGAGGCCCTTTATTCATTTGTTTCCTTTCTACTTTTAATCTCTTCATTTCTTCTTTCAGAAAGTTCATCACCTGGGTCAGCTCATTTACTTGAGGGTGGGGCAGTGATGGGCCGAAAGTTGAGGCTTCTGATTTTCCCTTTCTTCTATCTGCGTTGGCCCTGTTTCTCAGTGTGTCAGCTGCTAATATGTTGGATTCTACTTCTATAGTTGCATCTTGCATTTGGGCTAAGGCGGTGGCTCTTCTTTCTCTTAATAAAAGACAGAAATCAGAGTCGAATGTGCCAGCATAGGAAATTTGGGCAGAGGCCTCTAAGGGTTTTATCTCTGCAGGAATCTTGTTATACATTTTATTGAATCTTTTGGAGAAGTCAGAGACAGACTCTCCTTCCATCTTCTTCAGAGACCGAAACTCTGTCATGTAATATATGTAATCTTTTCTATCTCCCCACTGCCTCAGGAAAACATTGTCCAGGGCTTCAATTCCAGCGATAGATCCAGGGGCCGGTCCCCTGAACCATTTCCTCACCTCGCCATCCAGGCTCTGGACAAAGACTCTCATCCATACATCTTCATTTTCAATGTTTAAGTTGTCTGCATAACTGTAGAAGGCGGCCAAGTGCTCTTCTGCAATTATGTCTCCTTCTCCCGCAAATGTGGGCATGTATTTCAAATAGTCTCCAGCAGGGAGAGGGTTCATAGGATGGGGTAGGATTAAAGGAGCATATCTAGCAGCGACTATGGAGTCCATTTTGTTTGGAGGGGGATTAGCACTAGCCATAGGGATATTAGGTGGAGGAGAACTAGGAGGAGAAGGAGTGTGAATGGGAGATGTCAGAAAAGAGGTTCTCGAAGGAGACGATGGGGAAAACAAAGAGAGGTCTAAGGGACCTGAATGTGTAGATGCTTCTCTTTGTGCAGTAGTAGCAATGAAAGGAGGGATGGTGAAACCTTCTGAGGCCTGAGGTCTGTACTGAGGCACAACTTACAGAGAGGGGGGAGTGACAAGGATCTCTCCCTCTGATACTAGACTAAGAGGAGAAAACTCAGCAGGAACACTCCCGAAATTCAGAGAACGGGAAACCTCAGAAAAAGGATAGCTAGAAAGCTGAGAACAAGAAAGTGGAGTCTTTACAGAAGGAGGTGGGGAAATACCTGTTTGAGAGATGAAGCTTTCTCTTTGAGAGGACTTCCCCTTTATTCTAATCACCTACGGATTTTCTTCAGGCGCGGCCAGGGGCAACTGTGGATGGGATCGCATGTGTCTGTCGCTGGAAGCCACAACTAATCAAATGGGTTCACCGCAGTGGATTCGTCACAATGGAGTCACCAGGTGCACAGTAGCAATCTTCAGTTCTGATTTCTGATGCACCTTCAAAATCAGTTGATCATTGTCGTTCAATCCCGGGGAAAATATTCAACTTCGTCCTCGGCAACGACGCCATAAATGTTAGCATCAAAAGTCACTCCTGGATTTCTTGCAGGAGCAGAGCCCAACGCCCATCAGTTTATGTCACTATTTGTTTATAAAGGGTGATCAAATGGAGATAATGGATCTAGGAGGTATCACTCTAACTCAGGGACTGATTCTGGTACGTAAGGAACAGAGGAGGTCTGGAATCCTAACTTCAGCCAGTGGGTTGATTAAAAGATGAGAAGGTGGAAGACATAGGAGAAGATGAACAAATAGCTCTGGGCGACAGGCTTGTGGTAGTTTGTAGAGGAAAAACTCTGAAAGCAGGATCCTCCTGGTTTTGGGGCTTCGAGAAACTGAATAAAGGACTTGACTGGATCCTCCAATTCCAAGTCATTCAGCGTCAGAGAAATCACAGGAACTGACTAGAGGCCCTATAACTATTACAATGATCCATTACAACATCATCCTATAATAACTACAGCTCGATTGGATCCTCCAATTCCGAGCTACTCTAACATAGTGTAAACAAAGACATGAAAGAAACTGGCATTCATAAGGCAAGAAGTCTCCAAAGTTCATATATATCCAAAACAACAATGCTTCATTAAAACTTTACAACCTGGGAGCTCTGCTCAACCATCGATAGATACAAAAATGGCGAAAACACCTACATATACTCAAACTAGCAACAACAACAAAATCGAGACATAACATTAAAAGCTTTGCGTCTACATGGCTTCTGACAATCTGCAGCTGCAATCTCTAAATGGTCGTGCAACTTATGGCAGACGCGATCGATCTTCTGACAGTTTCATCGGCGAATCGACGTGCCTTTAATTCATTGCTGGACTTTCCCATTATGGCGAAGGCGATGTCTAACCACCACCAACTGCTTCAATAACTGCTTCGTCGGGATTGAGAATGGCCCGACCAACTCGGCGCCTTTGGGATGTGGAGGGCCTCCCACACTGCCACCTTGACTAACTGAATAGCTTGAAGGATGGGTATGGAGGCTGACGCGGAAGGTGGGGCTCGAAAACAGAGTGATGGGTCCACAACCGCGGGGGTGAAATAAGAAGCGATGAGGTGTGAGAGAGGTGGCAGGGGATGACACATGGCAAAAGGATATAAGTGGAGGGGACGGGAGATGACACATAATGGACACACCCTTAGTGGGAGGCTGACGTGGAAGGGAATGGGTCACACGGTGAGTGGTAAGTGGATGATGACATGTGGGATGGACCACATAAACAGGAAAGGGGGGATGGACGAATGGAAAGGTGACACGACAAGGAAGAGGGCCCCATGTTGATTTAAAACCAAGCAGCTGAGGATGATGGGATCACATGAGCGCCGTTGATCTGAGCACTAAGATGGCACCCATCGGAAAGCTGCATGATCGATTCTGGACCCCCCCCCCCTCCGCTTAAAGGTAGAAAGG